>VXBC01004517.1:419878-472854 GCA_013399945.1 Ploceus nigricollis
GAAAAAAAAGATAAATAAATCCAGTTGTGCATAGTTAAGTGAGGGCATTCTTCATTAACCCAAGGTGGGGATGCTGCAGTAGCAGGGAGTGAGAAGCTGCCCATGAGCTTTTTTAAAGAGGTGGTCCTCATTTTCAAAGGCATGAAGAGGAAAATATAAGAGCAGCACATGCTCCAAGGCAAAATTAATGCCACTTTTCCAGGGAAAGCAAAAACAGGAGCAAAGAAGGCAATTGAAGCCAAAGTTGATAATTAGGATATTTCCCAATGGAAATATTTAAGAGGACTTTCTTAATGTTTTAGTTGGAGCTATGATGAATTCAGTACTCTAGACTTGAATAAAAAATTAAAAATTATACTGCATTTCCTGCTTAGAAGGCAAAACAAGAAGTAAAAACATAAAATATATTTCTTGGACCACTCTGGTTTGAAAAGTGAAAGATCACTTCATCTTTTCCAGGTGGAGGAAACTAACCTTGATTTCTTATCACAGCCTGCAACCCATCCTTCTTTTTTATTCTTGGCTTGTAAAATTTATCCATTTCACTCTCTTGTTTGGGCATGTGCTTTTCTGGCTGAAGAAAACATGCTCTGTCCTAGTTCTGAGTTATGCTTTGTTAGTGGCTTAACTCCTCAGTGTTATCAGAAGCTTTTTCCATAGTTAAAGGATGAATTCGAGCCTAATTCTTGCTCCATCCCTGTTTCCCTGATTATTTAGTTGATCTTACTGAAGTGGGTGGGAAAGATTTGTATTTGTCATATTCCTGCCTGGTGAGGGTGATCTAGAATTTGTAAAGTATCTCAGTGCAGAAAAGCTGAGCCACCCTCAGTGGGAATAGACTTTAATGGCACCAAATTAGGGCTCTGATGAAATACTTAGAGCTCAGAATTCAGGCAGACAGGAATATATTTCCCATGCATAGCAGGAGCCGTGTTATCAAAATAAAGTAAAGGTTTAGGTGATTGATTTGTAGCTAAGAACATCACAGCTGCGCTGTCAGGAAGGAAAACTTCAAGTTATAATCACAAAAGGTGCTGTTAGGCCTCCTTTGGGTTCTGAAAGAGAACTTTCAATTGCTAAGCAACTAACCCCAAGATCCTGCCTATTCTGAAGCTATTATCAGTTTAATCTTGGTGCAGATGGGTAATGATACAGTTCTAAGATGCAATCTTGGCTTGGTTTCTAAAGTTCCAACAAATTTGCTTTATTTTATGTGCATCAGGGACATTTATTTGCCTCTGTCCTAACCTGGTTTGGGTTTATGGGCAGGAACTCAACCTACTGAAGGATGTCCATGCCCATGGCAGGAGGGCTTGGACTCTAAAGGTCTCTTCCAACCCAAACCATTCTATGGTGCTGGGATTTTGTGATAAAATTACTTATTTTTGAGCAATGATGGAAATATATTAGATAGATGGAAATAGATTAGATATATTAGTAACTTGAGAATCTGATGCTTTGAGGAGGCTGCATCCTGTTTTCTAGGTCTTTGATCTCTAACCAAAGTGACAAAATGTCTGTTTTTAGAGTTCTTGCATCCACACAACTTCCTACACAGGCCTATGCCATAGATGCAGGAAAACTTTCCAGAGAGTTGCTGCTACTTTCTTCCATATCCTCAATTTCTGAGTACTACTCTGTGAGACACTCTCTTCTTTTCTCTTTGAAAAGTAACGCTGGACCGGAATGTTCACAGAGATCAGGAATTCCCAAACAGCCACCAGGCCCACAGGAATAGCACAAAAAATCAGGAAACACGAATTATTTGCCCTAACTTTGGCATACAAACCCCAGTGAATTTTGCAAATGAGTTTTTCCAGTTTTGGATGCAGCCAATTCCTGAATTAAACAATGAATTTCAGTCTCTCCAGGAGCATAAAACTTCCAGCTCTTTCCTTCTGAGCAAAAACGCTGAGAAAGAACTGCCATGTAAACATAAGCAAAATGGCTTTAAAGCTTTCTGCTGAGGAAACGTTTAAATTGGAATCAATTTGTGCTTAAAAGGATGATTTTCCCAGTCCTTTGTCCTTTTGTTTATTTTTAAGCAGCCCTTGCCTGTTGTACAAACACTGGCCATTTGATGGAGTTGGTAAAGTCTCTATCAGATTAGAGCTGCTCTTCCCCACTTAGAAATTAAAAGGACTAATTAATGGCATCATTTTGTCTGCCTGATTGATTAATTTATTTGTTTTTAAAGTGCTGCCTCGGAACCCCCCAGCTTTTTGCTGTTCCCATACCTTTTAGCAGAGTTATTTCTAGCACCTCTAGTGCACACACCTACATTTTTCTCCATTCCTCTGGACAAAATTGTGCTCCCTCAGTAAGGAATGTGCTCTGGGTGATAAGCATGTATTCTGTATGTGTGTGGAAGGAACTATGTATTAGCAACAATGGCTCACTTAATTATTTCAGACAGCATATATTTAGGGTGGCTAAAAATAGTTTTAATTTCAGAGACTCTCAGGAGCTTTGGTCATGGATCAGGCATTCCTTGCATTCTGCAGGAAGATGCTCTGAAGGCTGACAGTCATGCAGCAATCAGAGCCAGTGGCAGAAGATATTCTGCCTCGGATTTGTGCAATGCCAGCAGTGCTGCCTGTGAAGGATTTGGGGGACACAGTAGTAGGAGTGAGTAGCAAGCACTAAGGTTGCTTTTTACAACGTTTCCTGGAGCTGAAGCTTTTATGTTGCCTCCATCAGGCTTCGGAATCTAAGTCATGTCTTTCATGGCTCTTTTCCTTGTAGTCTAAAAAAAACCCACCTGGAAATCAATAAAAAGCATATTAGGATGCACTGAAGTTGTCCCTCTACCGTTGCCAGACTTGTCAATGCCAGTAACTGGGACAAAGCTGATTTAGGTCAAGGTATTTGGAGAGAAATCAGATGTGATGCTACTGCAATTTGGGCAATTAGGCAAAGAGCTCAGAGGCTGGAATAAGAAAAGAGGATGGCACTCAAGGAGAATCAATCACTACCTTAAAGTCATCTAAAATTTATACATTAGAGCTGTGAGTGTGCCTCCTTCTCACAGTTCTGTCTCCATGTGAGGTGGGAAAGCCATGTGAGCAATGTGGCACTAAAGGAATTGTTCCTGCTAGCTGTGAAATTAAATTGGTAACCTCCAGCAGGGTTACCTGGTGCATGTTTGGCAAAATGCAAAGTTCTTTTTCCCAGGTTTAACTGCAGCATGTAGCATTCACATAAGCTGGGAAATTCAAGTATTCTATGTTCTCTGGGATGTGTGGCCGCTGGCAGGGAGCAATGTGCTGTCACACAGATGGAGTCAGGCTCCAAAGCAAGGCAGCTGCACCCACCCAGTCCCTGGAAACGGTCCCCAGCCCTTGCTGCTTCCCAAATCCTGCAGTGGGAGTGCCCTTGGAGGCGCTGGCCAAGCAGGATTTAGTAGCCCAGCAGAGGATCAGAGCTCAGGAGGAGCTGGATGAGGTGGGTGACATTCCATCTGCATTGCTGTCCCTGGCCCTCCCTGGGATGGGGATTTAGGGTGAAGTTTTGGCACATCAGATGCTCACAGGAGTCATTCCAACACCTTGGGTGGTTTCATCTCCTGTGCAGGGGGATGCAGGTTGCTGAGCACCTTGGGAATTTGAGCTCCTGGGTCTCCCTGAACCCGTCCATCAAGGGCAGTATCCGAGTCACTCTGACACAGCTTTTGGCAATTCCAACTTTGTGGGAAATATTAGCTCTTTCTACAGTGCCTCCAAGTTTTAAACCTTTGCCTAAGAGCTTGGTTAACACTTAAACTCCATTCCACAAAACCCAGATACAAATTCAAGTTGAATTATAAGGGATTTGAATAATATTTGGTGTTTAAATGGAAGTTTCCCTCCCTTAGTTTTGGAAGCATATAGCATTTCTCCCCTTTGGTGTGGGGCAGCACCATCTCTTTCTGTTCTTCTTAACAAACTAAGTTATTCTTCTGATCTTTCCTTGTATGCTTAAGATTTAGTTCACATTCCAGAATATTTTGCATAGAATCAAACTCAGTGGGGCTTCGCTGTTTGTTAATTTTGGGAGTTGGGTTGCAGAGAAAATTTAGGTGGCAGGAGAACAAGTCTGCAAAATTGTGATTTTGGACATCTTTTCTAGTGATTCTAAAATTACTGTTGAGGCTGCTGCTTTCTGATTGACAATGCTGTTATGTTGTTGTTGTTGCTTGGGCTTTGTTTGGCATTCGTGCTTTGTTTGTCTCCCTCTCTTTGGTGCCTGTGCTCAGGTTTGGGGCATGCTTATCTCCACCAGGCTCTTCTGCTGAGCTGCTCTGTTGGCCCGAGGTTGTGCAGCTCTTGAGAGCGTTCCTGAAGTGTCTGTGTGTAACAGCACAGACTCACCCCCAGCATCGCCCAGCTGACCGTGGTGCTGCTGGCTCAGGGTGCTGAAAGGATGCAGGCAGCAGGTTTGGCTTCCTTCTGGCCACTAGAAGGCAGGAAGTGTCTCCAAAGGAGTTTCCAAAATTTTGTTTGGATGCAAAATCGGCCTGTGGAAGAAATGCCCCCGAAGGAGAGGCTGCAGCATCTCTGGCCGCTGCGGGCTGGGAGCAGTGCAGAAGGCAAAGCCTTGCTCCGCTGCTTCTGCCTTTTGCTGGGAGGGTGTTCCCTCAGGACTGGCGCTCTCTGTGGCCAAGGTGGAGCCTCTTTAAAGGCCAGGAAATTGCCTCGTGCTCTGTGAGTCACCAGATCATCCCAAAATAGATTTTTATTTCCAAACTATTTACAAATAAAATCAAACCTAATGAAAGGTTTGTTGATGATTCTTATTTGCTATGACAAAATGCTCTGAGGAATCTGCTGTTATCCTCCTCTGATGCTTGTTCACTCACCAAAATAAATCATTCCCTCTTAACAGAGGAGCTTTTTGCACTTGTACTCTTGCTTGAGAAGATAAAAAGTGGTTATTCTGTGTGGAGAGTAAGTAAATTAGAACGTCGCTTGTTTGAAGTGGTAACAAAAAGCCTCATTATGAATTAATGAAGTTGCTCTTATAAACAAGTTTGTTTTCTTTAAAAAGAGCTGCGAAAGTTTTCTTTGGTTGCTTTTGTTGAGTTAATGTTGTGTAACATGGTATTTGTGTCTCCTGTCTGTTTTACATTACAATTGTGCCTATAGATTTGGATGTTCTTTTGAGGTTGTTTTAAACTAAACATTTCCATGTTTGTAACTATGCTGTGCAATCACTCCACCGCTGATATCTCTTTTTGGGGTTTATCTTCAATTTGGGAAGTCTGGCATAAAACACACACAAAGCTGCAGTATGGTTAGTACAATCAGTAATTTTCTAAATTAAAATAGGACACTCACACATCACCAGCTGACTGATGGGTATTTCTTCATTCTGACCAAACACAGAAAACATTTTTTATGTGAGTTTGATTACTCTGTATGTGCTTAGACACTCCTCAGGCCAAGACTTCAGTCCTCGTTCCCATGGCCTCCAAATTAAACTTACAAGGGATTCCAAGTTTAAGGCAGCCTTGTTAAAAGTAACATGGCTTTAAGAAAGAATTATCTCCATCTGCTCTAAGATTAGGCTTTCCTGCATAAAGAGGGATGCATGAGCAATACATTTTTTTAAATATTGTTCTTGGAGCAGATGCATTTTCTGGAAAGTGACTGTATGAGGGAGGAGGAAATATAGATTATCAACACATGATGACAACACTTTCTGTCAATATATCTGTGTAATCTCTGGGAAAGGTTTTAACAGAAAATCATTGAAATGTACAAAACCAGGCAATTTATATCCCATGTACAAGGTTTAATTTTAAATTGTGTTGCCTGACTTAGGGTGCTTACCTAATGTAAATGAATATTGGGCTGTATTATTAGTGCTCATAAAGCGATCTATATTTTGATCCATATTTTAGAATTCTCTGCCTAATGGTCTTTAGTGTAGGTATGCAGAGCTTTAAAAATAGAAGGGCTCAGCCTGCGAGCTTCTACCGCCTGTAAATACTTATCAAGTGGTTCATTCAGAATTCAAATAAAGATCCATTGTCCTCCCAGTGCTTGCATAACAGCACTGCAACTCTCCATTTGAAAAAAATATGATATTTTTAGGGTGGAACACAGCCTCCTGTTTTCCTCCAGCATTGGGTTGGGAATTGTTTAATGGGGGTCTGAAGCCCTTCATCCCTTTGGGGGCAGGGTGTGCAGGTGGGTGCTGTTCCGAGGGCACCGCAGGAACGGGAATGCTGCCTCAGCTCCCTCTGCTCCTCGTTCCTGTCGCACACAGCAGCACAGGAGGGAGCTGGAGCTGGCTCTAGGGATAGGCTTGGCTTGGAAATGCACTCTGCCCAAAGGGGATCCTGTTCTTCCTGCTGCCCTGGAGGAGTTGTCCCAGAGGAGCTGATGGAGGCAACAGGGGCCAATGGTGGCACAGAGCTGCCAAAAGGAGGCTCATCCATAACTCATCAGCAGAACAGACCAGTTCCACCCACTGTGCTGTCCGGAGCTGGCCCAGCACTCCAATCACAGTGACAGTCTGTGATCCAGAGCAAAATTATCCTCTCAAGTTTTGATTTTTTTTTTCCCTCTGGAGTCAATTTGTCAGAAGGGCTTTGCGAAGCATCAGTGACTGCGCAGAGGGAGCAGCAAACTGGGATGTGGGTGACTGGCCAGCAGAGGAGCATGGAGGGATGGGAGTTGGTTTTCCCACTGCTTGAATGAGCAGCTTGGGTTCCTTCTTTCCCTTTCCCTTCCCCCCACCTTGGAGCAACCCCCAGCAGAGGAGAATGACTGGACATGCCAGGGGAATGAGATGGAAGCAGCTCTGGTTGCAGTGGTTAGGCAGTTTTAGATTTTCTTGCTTTCATGTGCGAAGGGCAGACATGCTAGAGAGGTTTCTTTACTATATAGGTGACCTCTAGTTTGCTATTTTTGGTACCCTATTTTTGGTGCTGTCTCTGTACCATCATTTATAGGCTATGAGAACAAATTCAATATAAGAGGCATGTTCACAAAATGAATAATGTAAAGGTACTCTCTGTTGCACTTCAAACTTCATTTTCATTTCACTGAATTTTAAACTAGTACATATTTTTTTTGAGCATTGGACTGTGGAAAAAAAATTAGTTATCGGCTTACCTTCAGTGAGTTTATTTTAAGCAAAAAAGAAGCAAAACAGATGTGCACAGTTCATTGGATATTTTTTCCCTGAGAGAAGTTAAAACATGAGAAGCTTCCACCTCTTGCACCTGGCAGACATTGGACAAATTCATCTTAAATGCCACTTAATTGATTGCGGAACACTGCAGTTCAATCAACTGCAATAAAGTTAATTGAACCTCTCCAATGAAATGTGACTTAAACCAAAGGATTCAAAATAGGAACAGGTACTAATTAATGGAGGCCATTATTTTTAATAGGACAGGGTCCAAGTAATTGAGTGATGTTTAAATGTTCTGTGTAGTCTCATGAGGATGGGAGTCACTTGCAACAGCTTTCAGGTTAGATATAAGTATGCAAAATCCAAAATTTTAGATGAGAGTGCTAATTTAACATAGTTCTGCCTTTTAAATCATGCCATGGGTAAGAGATGAAAAGCAGCCCTTAACCCTGCTGCTTTTTTGGGGTATCATCTTTGATCCCAAATTAATCCAGTGAGTTTGCTCTTACTAGAAGAAAACAAGTTGTGCATTTCCCTTGAGGGAAGTCAGACACTGGCATGGGGCCAGTCTTAACTGGGTGAAACACAGATGAGTGTACTACCATCTTCATAGGCTGGTTTGACAAAAGTCAGACACATTAAAAAAAATTTTAAAAGGTCTTTGAAGGACTGACAGCTGTTATCCTCCATTCAAGTTTTCAGCTTTGTCATATTATTAAAACATGTGTTTAATCAACACAGGACATTACTCCCACATGATATGTTTGTAGAGTGCTGGGAAAGTAAGGGGAAAATAAAGTCTATTTAGGCTTTTGGTAGCTTTACACAGGAAAAAAAATAATACAAACTGGTTACACCCAGGACAGAAATTAGAAAAAATACCACTTCTTCTCAGAGGTTCTGGGCCTAACAGGAATAGCAGGGACAAGAAAACTGAGAAGTTCCAAGATGAAGCTTGGCTAAATGTTAAGAAACAAATTTTGTGATGCAGTTGCCATGACAACCAAGGAGTCTGGAATTTGTGATCTGAGATGCCTCTTCCTTGCAGTGCCTCTCTCAGAAATAGATGTTCCTGGGTGCATCTGAAGCTTTGGCGCGACTCGCAGGGATGAAGCAGCTGAGCCCTTCCTTGACAGCTCTGCTGTCTCCAGGCAGAGACCCCATCCACAAGACAGCAGTTTTGCCACTGCTGAATCAGCCCAGGGAAAAGTTATGCCTGGCTGGAGCAGCCCTGCAGATCCCAGTTCCACCAGGCTCCAGCCTGTCCTGCTGCCCTCGCCCAGAGCAAGCACTAGGCAGTGACAGCTCCCTTTGCCACAGGAGCTGCAGCAGAGAAGGCACAACATTCCCCATGTGCAAACAGGGGCAAATGTGGTGACAGGATGGAATCCAAAACCTCAGGACATTGTCTCTCCACAGGGTGTTTTCTTTTAGGCATCTTATGTCTTGTTTGTGTGCCCCAATATTTGAGTTTATGCCAAGAGATTTATACTGTAGCAAGGCTACCAATGATTTTGATGTTTTTCCCTTAATTCATATGTACTTTTTTTCTAAAAGGCTGTCAAGTACTTCCTTATAATATTTCTTCTTCTGGAGAAATGACAGAATTCAGGTGGGAAGTTGCCTCCTTTGATCACCTAGTCCAATTCCCTGCTCACTGGCTTCATCTTTATGTTATCCCATGCAGAAAGGCCACCAGGGCAGGCAAATCTATGAGCAAGTGGATTACTGCAAAAACATCATTAATGCAAGATGTCAGCTGGAATTTTCACATCCTTGTATCCCTGCTCCTGTGAAGCTTTTTTTTTTTCTTTCTTTTTAAAGCACCTTTTAGATCAACAGAGGCATGAAGCCTCTGAAGCATCTTTTACACCAAAGTAGATTAAATGGGATTTGGTCATACACCAGTGGGAATCAGTGATGTTTATGTGGGAGATCAGAATGTAAACAAACTTCCCATTTGTATTAGAAAATCTTCAGGAATTTTCCAGGGACTCTTCAAGGCCTGTTTCAGAAACTGTTGAAATTAATGAATAGTTGGAGCCCAGTGGACTGAAGCCATTTGCTTCTGTCTTTTTAAGCTTCTGTGGTGAGATGGGAATAATTGGGTTTGCAGAGACAAATTCATAAATTAATTTCCATTATAAGACTCATTGATATATTATATTATTACTTTCTATTTTAATCTGAGACACAGGTTAAAATAATGTGCTAGCTTTTTGAGACAGTGAATCTTGATATCATTTGTGGTGAAAAGCATTTTGTAAGCACATAAAATGTGCTTACACCAAAGCATCTTTTGGCTTTGGACCTTTTTAACTTGCCTCCTCATTTGGATCTGTGGTCATTTTTGCACTAAGGCCTTTCCTGGGATGCTCAATAAGAAGTATGCTGCCAACAGAATTTGTTCAAATTTATTTTCACAGAAGCCTTTCTGGATTCACTATGTACCCTCGTGCTGTCCATGAGCCTGTTAAATCCAGCTTTAGAATTAATTTAGAGGATAAAATAATAGAGTTTTTTGACACTAAATGTGCTTGTCAGGTGCAAATCTGGGACATTTGTGCTAGTTTGTGCTAAATGCTGCTGCAGCCCATCCCAGTATGCCAACAAACACCACAACCCCTTGCTGGTTTTCAGTGGGTGACCCCTGGGTTGGCACTGTGGGTACTCTGAGAGCACAAATACCTTCCCCAAAAGTCTCTGGGTCACTGTGTCTTTCTTCCTCTCACATTTTAGTCTCCAGATGGGAAACTCTTACTGGCTGCTGACAGGCAGTGCCACGTGCACAACTCCGTGGTTACTTGAAACGCAGAAGCATCATTTGAGCCTGCAAAATCACTTGTGAGCTATTTATTTTCACTGGTACAAATTGTGATTGGGTTTGTGTGTGTGAAATATTTATCAAAAAGGGTGAATTTTAAAAAACGTGTAGGCAGGGGGTTGTAAGTGTGTGTAACGGGTTTGGGGGTTTGTTGGGGTTTTTTTTCAAGTAGTTCAGTGGATAAGGAAGAGCTTCTGAGAAGCTTTTTCTGGGAGGATGTGCATTCCCAACTTCAACCATTCTGCAATGGGCATCCCAAGCATAATGAAGGAGTTCTGTCTACTTAATTACTGTTAAAAATGATTGACTGCCTTTTCCACTGAGGGAATGTTTTGGTAATGGAAGGATTAGGATGATGCATTGAAGAAATCAAGATTTTTTTTTTATTTCTTTTTTTTATTTAATAGAACAAAGTCTGCAAAGGTCTCTTTCTCTGGTGGTAGTGTTTTTTTTTTTTTTTTTCCTTTTGCACCTTCCTACGGGAAGGCTGCTCTGGTGAACGTGTTCCAGCTCATGCATCTGCCAGCTTACAGTGTGCAGGTTACTTTACTATTGTATTATATTATATTGTATTTTATTACAGTATATTACATTACATTATATGATATTATTTTTCATCTCATTGCATAACTGTGCATTTCAGGAAAAAAGAGGTTTTTATCCAGCCTGTTTAGACTATTTTTAAAGACATTCAGTCTGTGAGGTCATATTACTTCATAAATTAATTGTCTCAAAGTAATTTCCATCCCACTGCCCAGTAACCAGATGATAATAAAGGATGATTTTCAAAAATACAGAATTCTGAGGCTTTTCCCAAGAGTCCAGAGTGGATAGAGGAGAGTTGTTGAAATTGTGGACTGTCCTGAGGGACAGTTTTCCTTGCATTTGGTTTCTTGGATGACCAGATTTCTTTGATGTAGCACAGACCCAGCCTCCTCACATATCTATTTCTATTACCTATTTTCACTTATTTATGAAGGACATGGCAGAAAAAGCTTGATGCAGGAATGTTTTGCAGAATAATAGAAGGAAAATAAGAACCTCAGGTTTTGCAGTGAAAGATTGCAGAAAATATGCAGAAAGATTGGGTTGAAGAAGAGGGAAAGACACAAATTTGTGCCTGCAAAACAACTTTACTCTGTTTCTAGAGCTTCCTTCCAAACACCTAGCTGCTAAAAGAAAAACTAGTTTTTGAGTGTTTTAAAGAGTGGGATTACACTTGATACCAAGAACACAGGTGATTATGAAATGAATTGGCACAGTTGGAATAGATACCTGCTTTACTGCTTTGCAAATTCCCCCTTGCCAAAGCTTGAAGTGGAAGTTGAGAGAGATTTGCCTCAAATTATTCACACCTGGAAAACTTTTGCTGAATAAATCAAACTAAAACTGTCAGACAAACCTGCTTGAACTCTGGTGTCTCACTGCTTAACAACCCTTCCTGCACTCATTTGGCTTCTGGATGAAACAGTGAAGAAGGGTAAAAGAAATAATGTCACTGAAATCCTTATAAGCTATTGACAGTTCCCAAGTCATTGCTTTGTAATCGTGCTCCAGTTTTACCCCCTGAGGTGCTAAAGACTGTGAAGATGAGGTTCTGCTCTGCTGGTTTCATGATCCTTTTGTTCTCTAGTATTTCCGTAAGACTCTGAGTTAAATAACCTCCAGCTCTCCTATCAATATTTTTATTTTATTTATTTTCGGATCAATCTTTTCTCTTCCAGATTTTGTAACTGTGCCTTTTCAACAAAGCTGCTATAAACAGTCGTTTACAAGTTCTGTTTCTGAGGCAGCTTTAAAAAAATGTGTTGTATATATTTGCTCCTGCTCTAAATGTTAAATATCATTGCACAGAACGATGGGAACAGATGGGATGCTGCATAAGCTGTTTATCATATTACACATTTATCACTTTACACTAGTGAAGCGTACATGTGTTTGATTAATATTGACTTTTGATTTATTTGGAGGGCTCTATTTTTTGACAGCATTAAGGATTACATTGTAATCCTTACTGGCTTCCAAGCTTGAAATTTAATTCCAGTAAAAATAGAGTGGATGCATTCCATAATTCTTAATTACATGTTTTTTTCGGGGTTTTTTTGGTTTGTTTTTTTTTTTTTTTTTGTTTTTTTTGGTTTTTTTTTTTTTTTTTTTTTTTGGTTTTGTTTTGTTTTTTGTCGTTGTTGTTTTTGGTTTTTTTGGGGTTTTTTTTGTTTTTTTTCCTGTGGAAAAGAATTACCTTGTTGAGGCTTTAATACTGGAAGGAATTCAGAAGTAAATGGAAAAGACTGTTTGCTTCAGTATTTTAGACAGATTAAATTTAGATACCATTGGTCCAGCTAAATAAATATCTCTTGGAATTAAATACCAGATGCTAAGGAGGTGTAAAATAAAGCAAACCAGCAAGAGCCCTATTTAAATCAATATTCTTTTATACCCTCCACCTACAGAATGAGAGAACTTCATCTTTGCCTGCTCAACAGGTCTGGATGTTCAGCATGTGTTCCACCTACGTCACAGTACATGGAACCAAAAAAGCATCTCCAAAAGCACCCGAGCTCAGACAGAGCACACAGCCCGTCCTATAGGCTCCCCACTGCAGCACTCTGTTGAAAAGATGGTTTACCAATGCACTGGTTCATTAAAATGCATTTTGGCTCAGCTGAAGCCTGAAAAAAGGGAAGGTTTTCCTTCCAGACAATGGATGGAAAAATGATTTCAAGTTGGAGTGGGGCGGCTTGTGCTGTTTGTTCTGCTAAATGGCAATAATATTTAATGGGAGATTCTGCTCTAAACTGTAAATCCTTTAGAGTGTGAGATGCCCAGCCTGTCAGAATAAATAGAGGAGGCTAAAAACACTTACTTTGAAAATGACTGTTCATTTTGGGAGGCATTGAGTGATCTCAGTGAAATATTACTGAGTCAGTGGAATTTTGGAGAGAGATCAACTTCCCAGCATGTATCCTGGCAGCAGCTCTTCCTCCATTTCTCAGTATCTTTTATGTTCAAATAGCACAGGCAGCACTTCAGTCTTACATGTTGTCATCATTCAAATTTCAGATAACTTTCAGTGACTCCTTATAGATTGAATGAATAAATAAATTACTTTTAGCCATGCTTATTTACAGTTTTTATGCCTCTGCTGTCTTCTATGTCTATTAATTGATATTATGGAAAGACATATCCAGCAAAAAGGATGATTTAGCACTAAGAATTACTGAGACTACATATACATATATATATATATAGGTATGTTTGGTTTTCTTTCTTTAAGCTCAGTGTTGCAGTGCAGTTTGAAGTTTAATTGGCATGACCACAGTAACTGCTTGGGACTTCATGTATTTAACTTTTATTTTTCCATGGACACTCTTCAAGCCTGCTATGGCCCTGTTGCCTTTGCTTCTAGGACAGAACATGTTTCCAGAAACTTGCAGAAGGAAAATTCTAGTAATTGTAAATAAAATATGTAAAGGGCAGGATTTGGTTTAATTTATTTAGACGCGCATTTCCCAAAGGAGTAGCTTTGTTTTCTGATCATCATGTCAGCTATGCACTGTTACTTAAATACATATTTTCATTAAAAGGCAGTAACTAGAAATTCTGTTTCTACCTGTTCCTTCCACGTTCTTTTTATAAAAATGATAGAACAAAAATTTTCTGCATTTTGGTCTAAAAGACTCCTTCCTTTGTGTGCAGGTTAACAATGAGAACGTAGTGAAAGTTGGCCACAGGCAGGTGGTGAACATGATTCGACAGGGGGGCAATCACCTTGTGCTGAAGGTTGTCACAGTAACCAGGAATCTTGATCCAGATGACACAGCAAGGAAGAAAGGTATATTTTTCTCTCTTCCTAATGGACTCTCCTGCTCTTCCTTCACAGGAAACCAAGTATGGGCATGAAATGGCTGTTTTCTAAATTCTGATTTATTAGACTTTGCTTCTCAAATTTGAAATGCCCTGTTCTTGTTTAATTTGGAGTGATTTAACTGTGTTGGGTTAGACATTAACACCTGGCCAAAAGAGCAATATTCTCTCATCATGCTTGGCATTAAAGTTCATCTTTATGAGTTTTTCACATGTATATGTTTGAGGATCTTGTAGTAAAATTTCTTGCAGTAGTGAGAGAGGAAAAACACTAAGAACAGATGATCTTTTATTAATTTCAAATGTACTTGAAATGGGAGTAATTCAGCAGTGTGTTTCTCACCCACCTGTCCAAAAAACCACAACGAAAACTTCACCCCCCAAAAAAAGAGGAAAGAAAAAAGGAATTTAAACTGTTTCCTTCACCTCAGATGCCCCAGAGTTTGGTTTCCCAGCTATGCTGGGAAGTCATTAGGCATCATAATTATCATTAAGCAGGAAAGATTGCTGCTGCTCACTGGTGCTCCTTGCAGCTGCAGCACATTGCTGAAAGTTCTGTTCCTCACACAGCCCCCTGAGTTATCCCTCACACACACCTGGCTCTTCAGCATGGGGGCAGGTGAGGAGCTGGCACTCCAGGACTCCCTCCTGCTCCATAAAACTAAAACTTTCTGTCTGTGCTGGAAGTGTTTTTCACCTTCACTACTTACTAAAAAAANCAATTTAAAAAAAAAAAAAAAAAAAAAGAGTGAGACCAGCTCAGCTTGTGGGGTGGAGAGGAAAGGCTGTATTAAACTAAATCATGTCCCAGCATGGTCCTGCATTATTTTTGGCTTGATGGAATTACTGTTCACACATTCTAAACAAACCTTTTTGCCTCTGCCTTTTGGTATGTATCATATTGACCTTAAATGTAGTGACAGGACAAGGGGCAATGCTTTAAACTGAAAGGCAGCAGGTTTAGGCTAAATATTAGTGGGAAGTTCTTTACTGTGGGGATGGTGAGGCCTGGCACAGGGTGCCCAGAGAAGCTGTGGCTGCCCCATCCCTGGAAAGTGTCCAGGGCCAGGATGGGTGGGACTTTGAGCAACCTGGGATAGTGGAAGGTGTCCCTGCCTGTGGCAGAGGGGTTGGAATGAGATGATCTTTTCTGACCACCAGAAATATTTGTTATCAGGATACTAAAGCACAGATGGTAGTTTCTGTGCTAGATTATTGCCTTGATATTTTAAGACCTTATATATTCTGAGGATCACCCATTTCCCTTAGAGTCACCTTAATTCAGATACATTTGAATGTTCTTTCTTGTACTTCTCAGATTGAACAGTTTCTCCAAAGATTAAATTAATCTGCCAGAGATTGGCTGGTGCCCAGGAGGTTTTTAGCCCTGCATATTTCTCAGAAGGGACACCACTGCTGCGAGGTCCTTTCTCTAGAAAGCCCTTTTCCTGCTGGGAAACAGAAGTGCACAGTTATTTAGCTTTAAATGTTTCTATGTATCCTGTTACATAAAAGCTTGCGGATGTGTCAAGCAACCTACGCTAGAGCCAGAAACAGTGGAGAAATTCAGTCCATGAAAAGCATCTCAGGGCTTTTTCCTCCACATGTAGGTATTTATTCTCGCCTTATTTCATGGAGCTTATTCTTTTAAATGGATATGGAATCGTGGCTGTGAGCATAGGGCTTCCAGAGGGTGTGTTTTGGCTGACACTTGTGTGTTTTTCTGTTCCATGCACAGCCCCACCACCTCCTAAGCGAGCTCCAACCACTGCACTGACCCTGCGCTCTAAGTCCATGACCTCAGAGCTTGAAGAGCTTGGTAAGAAAGTGTTTTTTGGCAAGCATGCTGGCTTGGTGGAGATGTAAATATCTATCTATATGTCTCTGTGTGAAATTGATGAAGGGAGCTGCACTGTGTACAGTGTCTAGAGCAGAGGAGGTTTTAAGAATGCTGCATCTTTGGAGAGTTCAAAATGTGCATGACTCGCATGAATGATTTTTGTGGAGACTTGTGCCTTTACTGCTGCGCAAGGGAATGTTGATACATTTTATGCATCATCAAAGTTTGGCACATCTACCAAAAAAAAAAAAAANAAAAAAGAAAAGAGAATAGTGCTGTATCATGTTGTGTTAGCTTTGCTTTCTAAATTTTCAGTTCATCTAATACTGTTTTATTTTAAATTTCTGTGGCCTCTCATTAGTGGATAAAGGTAAGCTGCCAGAAGCTGTTGTTAAAAGCTGACAGTGTTAAAGCAGCTTCAACTTCAACTTGTTTCATTTGATCTGAAAAAGTGCATATTATGATATCACTTTGACTTCTGTGCATGATATAAACTAATTCCTCTCACTATTGGTAATAAAAAATTATTGAGCATTCAGTCTTTTATTTGCTAATTTTGAGAAATGTGGTTGTAGATTCCTTTGCTTGATCATCCACATTCTAGATATGCATAATTCTTCAGGAATTTGTATTCATTTTCTAGAAACGAGGAAGGTAATTGTTCCTTTCTTCCTGGTTTTAATCTTTTAGGTCATTAAAAGGTAGAATTTCTGCAGCTAGACTAAGACATGGAAATATGAATAAATCATACGTAAAAAGAGAAAAGCCCAGTGCATATTTCCATGTGGCTATAACAGTAAAACAGTGTGTTTAGCAGTTGAGAAATGGGTATAAAACCAAGCCACATCCCTCACTGCAGAGTAATAGATGATAATAATCCACACAATAAAACCATTTTTCCATGTAATTCTACAATTAAATACTTAATTTTATAATCTTGGGGTTTTCCTGACATGGACTCATCTGAAGGCCAACTGGAAGGAATCATAGCCTTATGGCTCCTTTTTTTCCCCTGCGAGTCAGTGTTTTTTGGGGCAGATGGACGCCATCCATCCTTTAGTGAGTCAAATCACGTAACTCCAGTGCAAAGTCTCCCAGCAAAGTGGTGCTGAAGTGGATAGTGTCTTCTTTATGGTCTAACAACCTAATGAAGACCAAAAAAACCACCCCAGTCTGATTATTTAGCTCCAGCAGGTCTCAGAAAATTTGGTTTTTATATACAAGGAAGTTTAGGAGCTTAACTCAAGGCATCAGCAGCTTGTGAATGCTCCATCGTTTTTCTTCCAGGATTAAAATGTAAAATATTATTTCTGGAGCACACTTTGTGGGTCTTGGTGTTTTTCATTTGCTTTTCTTTCATGGAGTGCTGAGAGCTTGCAAAACTTTGCTGGTTTATCAACCACCTTTCCCAAGGGAACAGCAATACTTAAGCACCATTTTTGCCCCTTTGTTATCCTCTTCTGCCAGTTGCTTTCAAGCTGAGGATATTCTTCTGTTTCTCTGACTTTTCAATCCTCCACAAGAGATATTGGTCTTAAAGCAGAAGCAGCACTTTCCTAGGGGAGAATAGCTTGTTTATAGTAATGTCCCCAGTGGAGGCCATCATATTTTAGCTTTCCCACCCCCCTGCTCAGGCTGTGGCCCTTGCTCTGCTGTTTGTCCTCACCAAGAGGCAGAAACCACTGCAACTCCTTTAACAAGCAGCCGTGGGACATATTCCCATTTTTAAGCATGTACATTTCCCATACATACCTTTATCCAGATGGGGCAGACATTGCAGTGGCAGGAGTTTTCTGTTCTGAGGAATAGTCTTGCACCATGTTCCAGAGGTGTTTGTCCCCTAGGAAAGCTGCAGTGGTGGCAGAAATTTGTTTTCTTCCTAAAAAAGTCTGAAAATACCACTTCTGTGACACTCTGAACATTTGCCACCCTAGCAAACAATGTGACTGCTGTTCCAAATAAGATCTGTGGTCTACCTATTTTCATATTTGTCCTGGAAAAGGGCTATTACCAGAAGGGACAAGAATTCTTAAATTGCACAGCAACTAACAAGCTTCCACAGGGAAAGTGTTCTCCCTATCATCAGTTAGAAGTTGTCTCCTGACATAAAACACAGCTTGTATGTGTGTATTTACCTATAATTTATATACCCCTCTATGTATTTGTGTATATATTGGACATCTGTGAGAGCTATGAGAACACCCACATTTTTATGGCCATTAAACTCTCTAATGAATGAGCATTCCTTTCATGCCATGTATGTGCAAACCAAATAGGAAGAACCTAGAAATGAGCACTGTGGATGTTCTCATCAATACCTATGTGTAACCCTTTTTCCTAAACTGGAGAAGCTCATGGTCTCAATAATGTCTCGTGACAAAGAATCCCACGGGCTAATTATGTGCTGTGTACAAATGTATTTCCTTTTTATTGGTTTTGAATGTGATGCCTTTAATTTTATTGAACGTCCCTTGTTATGTAATAGAAGAAAAATGTAAATAGAAACTCCCCATTTGTTTTCCCTTAGAGTGCATAGTTTTGTAATGTCTTCTAGCTAAGGTAAACATATTTTTTTTTTTAAATTGTCCATCTTGCAGCCATTAGAGTCACTTCCTTTGCTTGACTCTCAACCCTACTTACAGTTTTACTGACATGTTTTGAGCTATTCTGTTCTTCATAATACAGAGTAAACCATCTGAGCTGTTCTCTTTCCAATTAATTAATCCAAAAGATGGCAGCGTGCTAATGATTCCTTTCCATTTCAATCTGCAAAGATTTGGGAATGCCTGATGTTGTCATAGTTTGACAGCCCTGGTATCAGTAAGTTGTCCCAATTACTGTTTTTAAAAAAGAACTTAGGATAAAAACATTCTGAATGTATCCCTAATACCTGCAGGGAAGAAATTCCTCATAAACCCTGATAAACAGTTTGGCAAAAGCAGATTTTATCTATTGTGGTTTGAGAGATACCTGTTTAGCAGAGATGAGCAGGGAGAGACTGACATCTTAGAGGGAAGGATAATGTTTGCACTCAAAATGACAGACGAGGATTTAGCATATAAAAAATTACCTTCAGAATTGATTCACAGTTCCTTCCCTTTCTATTTCCAAGCTTCAGTACGGAAGAAGAAGGGTAAGGGGAAGCATTTTGTCTCTTGTTTAACCTGTTTCTCACCTTTCCATAGTGAAGGATAATAACAATGTAAATGTTGGCATATGGTCCAGTTTATTTTATGGTGTCAAATGTACATTAATTATTGTATATGTTTTTTTAGTTATTTAGTTAATAAATTGCAAACACACTAAGAAACTCAAAACAGAAGACCACATTCGAAAATATCCCCCACATTTCTTCCTTTTGTCTCCTTTCCTTCACCTTGCCTTTTTTTTCCTTCTCTGTACCTGACTCTTCTCCAACCCCTTCCATCTCATCTCCTCACAGTTCCTGTGCTGACTGGCAGCCACAGAGTTAGTGGCCAGTGACCCCCCAGTGCAGTCCCACATTAGTGATCCCGCTCGTCTCCCGAACGGCCACACGTTCTCCCATGCCCACACTGTGTCTGGCTCAGGAATCAGGGATCTTGCACACCACACCTGAGCTTCTCACCTGCAGAAATGCTGCTCTGTCTGGTAGAACATCTTCCACGCTGTCCTGTATGCATGGAGTGTCCTCCCTGGACTGATTCATGAGGCCACCTACCACCTTCTCCTTGAAATCTCTCCCAAAGATCCACCTTCCCTAGATCCCCACTGAGCAATCATCCCAGCACTGATGGCCAGGCAGGGGGGCAGGTAGAAATAGCAGTGCTATTTTAATAGTTTTCATGGATGTATTTTTGTGTACAGAGAGTTTGTTTGTGTTGAGCTGTACTTTTTCCATGCTCCTGTACGTCATTTTACTTCCCTAGATTGTGAGCTCTCCCGAGCAGGGGCTGTTCATTTCCACCTTCTCATGGAGCCTGGCCCAAGGAAGAGTCTCCCACTTCCCTGAGCCCCTGGGTGGTAGCTGGTGAAAAACAGGCTGTGTCCTGCTCTTGGACGAGGTTCAGTGTCATGGAAAGGAAATCTAGGCTGTAGGCAGTGTCTTCTCTCAGCACGGAAGCTTTTCCTTTTTGACATGTAATAGGATGGAATTGGGTTATTTTCCACTCTTTATTTTCCTGCTCTTTCCTGACCTCCTTTCAGGTGGTTACCAGAGGTTCCAGCTAGGGATATTTGCCATTCTCCATTCAGAGAATATGTCAGAATAAACCACATTGCTACTGAAAAATATGTTTTGGCAGCATATAAAAAAATCTTTGTGTTGTTGTGTAGAGTCTTCTGTCAACCACGAATTCGGTTTTCTGGGTCAGAGATGAGAGAGGCATTAAGATAACAATAATGGCTTCTGTGGTTCTTGTCTGACTGGTCTTGTTGATTATCTCTGGAGATGGGTTCTGGTTCACTGGGAAGGCAGGGGAAAGGCAGGGCAGGACAGGACAGAGGCTGTATTTTTTGATATTCAGGATAGAAGACAGGGTATTTGTGTCTAAAAAGGTGATAAAATCCTTAGGTTTGGAGCAGCATGGGCAGTTCTGTCATTTTACTACAGTTAGAAAGCATGAATTTAACTAAAATTTAACTTCATCTGTGCCACTGACTTTCTGCCTGCAGTAGTTGCCTGACTCCGAGGTAGCTTCCAACCTTGAAACGCATGTGTGGAGGGGTCATGTTTCCAAACTACTTTCTGGATTTTGTGCAATACCTGGGATGGGAGAGAGGTGTTCTTCTTTCCTGTGCCTTGTAGTTTTCCAAGAACTGTTGTATGAGTAAGTTATGGCAACGTGTAAACCAAGAGTTGTAGCAGCAACTTGTTGGAGGCAGCACTTAAAATGTGATTCCATTAATACTGAATGAAAACCAGGATATTCATGCAGCAAATTGAAACGAAGGTTTGAAAACACTCTGAAAATGAAAGATTAAGGGAAAAATTTGAGGTCATAATTTTCATCATCATGATGTGAAAATAGGTATCATTAGAGCTTCAAAATTAATATTTTAAAAGTCTAACTCTGTTCATAATAAGTTTATGCAGCTGGTGGAGAGCTTGATTTTAAATGGCTTTTCCTTCAGTTTTTGTTTTGACTTATGAATAACTCCTTGTGGAGGGAGAATTTGACAATTATATGATCCTTAAGGAGCACATCCATAAGCTAAGATCTGTAAATGTCTAGATACATGATTTAGAAGTTTCCTGCTCCTCAGCTTTCTTTGCTGCCAGGAAATGGGTTTGATTTAGTGAGTAATTTGGGATTTTCAGTGAAAGCTGGACAGTGTTGAATTTTAAAATACCTAATATAAAATTCTCTGAGAAGGGACAAAATGAAGAACAGAGCAGGTTAAATTTCCACAACGAAATGGGAATGACAAATAATCCTTCTGCATTAATAAATAATCTGCTGGCAGTGTCACATGGGTATCAGTTGTGAGCTGGGGTGGTGCTGTTTGTTCTTAGATTTGATATGGTAATCAATATAAAATATTGATATATACCATATACTGATGAAGTATGTGTGTTGGTCCTGGTCTTTGGGCTTTGGTGTGGGCTGCGGTACCAACTACAAATAAAGGATTTTCTCCTTTGAAGGGTTTAGATTCTGTCACCACCTCACAGATACACAGTAACTGTGGTATCATCAACACAGAATATTGTTACCTGGCATCAAGTCTGACCGGCATTTGAATAGAAAAATATCAGTTGATGGCATTCAAAAGAAATATTATTAGCTCTGTCTGCAATAAGCATTCCCACTTCATTCCATTCCTGTTGTCCATTGTTTCAAAGGTGGCACCTTCCAATGGCGTCTGAAACAATGAAATTGCAGAGCAAATATATATAAATGAATGCCAAGCAGTGGATTAGCTCACAGTGTTCTGTTCTGTTTGAAGAGACCACTCCCAAAGCCGTCTGGGTTCAAAACTCACTTTCTTTATTTCACTGTGGTGGAGTTGATGATGGAGATTTGTCTGCAGGGAACAATGGGGATACCACCAAAGCAACTTTTACAGCACTCACCACAGCAGCTCCTGAGATAGCTCCCAGCACCTGCAGTGCTTCTCTGTAGGAAGAAGGTTTTCAGATCTTCACCAGACACTATTTCAGAAGATGAGAGCAAAAGGCATCAGGCTTCATGAAGAATTCTTGAAGGTTATCCCTTGTAAGTAATTGATTCACATTACATATTTGAAATTCTAATGAGGTGGCAGTGTAGTAATGAGGAAGAGGTTGTCATCGGGTTGTCATTTATCTCAAGCAGAAAGGAGTGACTCTGGGTGGAATTTGTCAAGTCTGTGTGAAGAAATGCCAGCCCCATTTGTGGTTGGTGCAGCGAGGCTGCAGATTTTATGGCTTGTAGTGTAACTTGGGGGAGTCCACAGCAGTGTAAGTGTAGGATTAGGACCGTGGCTACAATATAAGTACTTGTAAAACATTTTGTGAGAGCAAAGTATTGAAAATTGGCATGTTTCAAAAAGGGAACAATGCTAAACCTGTGTTTTCCACGAAAAGTAACTTGGCAATGTGCTGATTAGCAGCTTGTGCCACAGAATCCAAACTCAACAGGTAACTCCTGGTGGTACTAAAGATTTCTTCAAACCAGGATTTACCTTTCATGATATGCTTTAACATTTTGGAAACACTGGGAATCCTGAGTAGAGGCTGCTTGAGTCTGTATGGGTGTTCTCATCTACACCGTTATTATTTTGAATTTATCAGCTTATTCTTGAGCATGTAGCGCCATGTCATGATACCTGTTTTTCTTTACTACAGGACTGTAATTGAAAAGGTTTTCAAAACCTTTCTGCATCAGCCAAACAAGACAATGGTATAAAAGAAGTTGGAAAAGGAATTGTAAGTGTTACAGAAAATGTGGGGTTTGTAGCATTTGCAAAGAGACACATTAAACACGTTGGTTTATGTGAGTGTGACTGTGCTCAGATATTATCAGTTTAATATCTAAGCACATATTCAAAATCATGACGGCTTGAGGAACAGTTAAAATTGCACGTGTTTCCCAACATGGCACAGTTAGGGCAGTGGAAAACTCTTTCAGCACTTTTAATGTGTTCTCTCTCTTTTTCAGGAGCCAGGGAGATGAAGGACTTATCTCCCTCATCTCAAAACTCCCTTTGCTGCTATTTTTTTTTCTTTTTCCTTCAAATGTTCACATACCCATGTTAATTAATTTCTAATCTAATTAAAAATAAATTGCTTTAGATAATTCCTCATAGTTTGTTTGGTTTTTCCCCTCGGTGTGGAAGCGTGAGAGTTAAATGTAAGACCAGAGAAGGCTCTAAGTGTCTTAGATCCTCCACTTTCTTTTTGATTTCTTTGATTTGATTGCCTTTCTTTTGTGACTAGGCCAAATTTTCAAATGCTGTCTCTTAAACAGAACATCAAATTGCCATTTAAATTCCACCTGGCTTGCAGGGTAGGAGTGGGTATTGACTATATTCTCTGCTTTGTTTTTGTTCTTGAACAGAAACCACTGTTAGACAATGACCATTCCTCTTTCAAGGTAGGCTGAATTGCAAGGCTTCAGCATTGCAGGTGTATTTTAAATGCCTGTGTCATTATTTCCTTAATAATGAACATGCTGTTAAAGAGCTGGTACTTGAAAATTGTATCTCTAGAAAGGAATTGGAACATATCCGTTTTCTGCCTTCCTTAAGAATTACTTTTGATGGTGTGGTTATAATGTGTAAATGTGACTTGTGTGTAATAATATGAAGCTATTTTCAGCCCTAGAAACACAAATAAGGCTTTCCTTCAAGAAAGTTTTGAGAACTCTTTATTGTGAATACCTACAAAGCATTTTCATAAATCATGTAATGGTATTTATAGATACTCAATGTTAAATGATTAATTTTAGTAACTAAAGTTTTTATGTTTTATTGATTTATTTTATATATTTTATTATTTTATTTTATTTTAGAGTACTTTGTAGAATTTACAGTATCCCAGAGAACAGACAAGTATTTTTAGTTAATTTTCATAGAAGGAAAGTGTTTCAAGTGCCTTTTGTGTTTGACTGTATTGCAAAGCACTTTTATTATTTCCTTATTATGCTGACTGCTAAAATAATATTCTCTGCCTGTGGTTTGCAGTATGGTAGATGTGTGGTTTGGGCATTGTGATTCAACCACAATCCTGCAAATTTTTAATTTGGGGTGGGGCTGGAAAAAGGTTATTCCGGATTAAAATATATTGGTGGCAGATTGATGAGGATTAGCCTAATTGTCCACAAGAAAACTCAGGTCATTCCATTTCTGTGTATTTTTAACTATATATTTACAGGACATAACTGTAGGCTGAACTTGTTGTTTCTTTCCTCTAATTTTGATCATAATCAACAAATTTGGATTTAGAACTTAACCTTTAATGTTCTTACTCTGAATCCATGGTTCAGCTAAGGCTAGTCTTTAAATGCTCAGTGGTGTGTGGAAGGCCTTGTTATACTTTACCTACTTTTTGTCTTTGATGAATTTTTACACATCTGATCCTGTTTGAAGAGCTGAAAAGAAAGCCATTTGTTCTCAGCAGGCACAGATCCATTTTTAACCATTTTAACCAAACATGAGTCACCTGTTTTTCCCCCAGGGACACTGTCAGGTGAAATTGCAGATGAACTCCTCTGGTCTGACCAAGCTCTCTTTTGAAATCAGTAAGTTCTCACCTGCCCATTAGCATTGGGAAGGTGTTCCAGAATTTTTGTTCATCTGCTTCTTTGAAAGCCTTGCCAGATCCCCAGACCCACTGTTTGCCCAAATTGTCGTTTAGTAGCTCTCCCACCCACAGACATTCCCCCTGAAGATTTTATTCAGTTACTTCCCAGCTATTCTTTTACAAATTAAGCAGGGCAAGGCCTTTGGCATATATATGGGAAGTGCCAAAAACCTAAAAGGAATGCAGTGCAAATAATTGCACCTCCTTGATTTAGATGCTGCTTTTTTTTTTTTTTTTNATATGCATAATCACTCCTGGTCTTCATGCTAAAAACAAGCTACTTGTAGTTAAAAATAAAAGAAATTTGGATAAAAAATTGAATCCATAAGATGAAAGCAACACCACAGCCATATCTTTATGTCATTTAAAAGGCATTTCAAATAGGCATTTCATATAGGCACCCCTTTAGTTTTGGTGCAGCTCCTGTAACCCGTTTTTGCAGATTATTGACAAGGAAGCAAATTTTATCAGCTAACGAAGGAAATTAAACTAAACCTGCAAACTCGTATTTAGGGAAGGCGATGGAACAAAACCCTTGCATGTGCAGTGCCTGACACTAAGGGCTGTGTGCCCAAACCTGTTGCCACCAAGGAAGAATGAATGTCCTGTGTTCCCATCACTTTTCCAAAGGAAAAATGCATGTGCCCAGTATTTGCCTGCAGATGCTGGACCAGGTGGGTGATCCTACAGCACTGAGGTGCCATTGGCATTGTCTGAAGTGTTGCATAATGCACCTGGTACAGTTTCTGTCTGTATCTATCTTAGGTATTTACAAGGCACCTATCACCTTGGTACCTAAGCAGTTTGAGAAATGCACCCACCCCAGGAGGGATGATGAGATACAGACAGAGGCCCAGGTCCAGAGCAGCAGAGGCAGGGCCTGGGAAGCTCCCCTGCTGTGTTCCCGCTGTTGTTGGGCTCCTGGCCCACTTGTTGTGGCCAAGGGACATCTCCACCCACCTGTCTGTCAGCAGGAAGAGACGGTGCCCCAGCCCTCCCGTGCAGCTCCGCTGGTGGGCAGTCTGAAAAGGAAAGATAATGGAAAAGGCAACGGTCCGGTAGCAGAGGTGAAACAGGAATGGTGGGATTTCAAAAGGAGGGCTTCTTAAAGAGCAGCACATCTCAGGGGAGGGATCAGCTGCCAGTCCAAGTGGCAGGTAAGGCACAACACAGGCATAAATCTCAAATGTTCTTCAGTGACCAAAAGTTAAAGAAATACTTCTGATGTCTCTAAAGTTTGTGTATATCCAAAGCCCTGCTCTGTTCTTGGCCTCTGTCTCAGTCCTCTACCCCTGCAGCTGAATCAACCATTCAGTAATTCTCTGTGTATCTCAACCCAGTAATTGCTGCAATCCTAAAAATGCCTAATGACCAACACAAAGGACTCTCAGTGGTAACAAACGTTGTGGTGCAAGGAATAGCACGGAATAGCAGTGCTCCAAAATAATGGACATATTCATGAACCTAAAGGCTGGAATAAACTTGGCTTTGATCAGCATGCTCAGGGCAGGACCACAAACCACTGCTCTCCCCTGCAGGCACACCTGGAGCAGCTCTCCTGTGGCCTCCAGGAGCACCTGCTGATCCACCATGTCAGACCAGGCTCTGTGTCAGCCCAGGGGAATCACCTGGATAGGCAGCAGGAACAGAGAATCTGTCTGGCAGATTCTGCTCCTCTGCAGAAACAGAGAACCTATCCAACAGGGGAGAAAGGGAGATAGCCAGGACTTCGGTGGAGACTCACCAGTTCCTATTGCATGGGCCCCCTCAATAGCAGATCTCTTTTTTTTCCTTAAACACAACAGAGTCACTGAGGTAAAACAAAAAACAGCCTTCAGAAACCAGTGAATCCCAGGGGGCTTTTGGAAATAGCTGCATAGTACCCACAGCGATCAAGCAGTAAAGCTGAAGTGCAGTGGGTCACTGACTTCCAGATGTTTCTGCTCCCTTTAGCTCATTTGCATGCTCCTCCCTGAGTCCCTTCCTCGGCCATTTAAGGATGGAGATGGAAGTCCTGCCCCAGCAGAACAAGGGAGATGAGGTTAGGAATGTGTACCTTGGAGGCTGCAGGTCTGATGACTGCTATCACTTGGCATAAAGATACCTGTAAAAGACAGAAGTGACCTATTTTGCCTGTAAGTCATATCTATCACTGAGCAAAATGCTGCATGTAGGAATGGTGTGTCAGGTGGAAATTGCTGGAAAGACGAGGGAATCTGACCTCTTCCCTTTGCTTTACACCCAAGGAAGCCAGCTGTGCTTCTTTGTACCCACTCTATTTAAAGCTTGAAAAGAAAGAGACTTCTTTTTTTTTTTTTTTAAAGCAAATTAACAACCAGGTGAGGTCAGCCATGTTGGTGCATGGTTTGATCCATGGCCAATTTTGACTTCACAGTTGTAGTGGCCGCTCTCTCTTCTTTTTTGGAAGTGACCCCTTTTCTAAGGAGTTAAAGGTAGTTAGTTGAGGTCACTCTGTCAGCTGTTCAAACATAAGGACGGTTTCTGGCTGAACCCAGTTTTGCAGTGCCCCTGCTGTGCCTGGCACACCTCTCCCACAGCCCCAGCCTAGGCACTGGTGTAACCAGCCTGACCAAGATCCACCCAGAATTTAGGGTGACTTTTGGTCACCAAGGAATGGATTTCTTGGGCAGAGACTCACACGTTTGTCCAGGTGGTGTCAGCCAGTGGCCTCCAGGCAATTTTCCCATGACTGCTCCTTAGTGAAGGAAAGTTTGTGGAAGACCATGCCTGTAACACACCCTCGGTTCCCCATGCCCATGGCAATGCTTCCCAAAGCTTCCAGCAACCGGAGCTGCTGAGAGATGCTGAACACCTTGTTACAAATAATAACAGCGATGGTTATTCCTCCTTCTCATTGCCAGCCAAGTTTACCAACCTAACCTAAAGCCTGTGCATGTATTCATTATTCAGAAGTATTCGCCAAGAGTTTCCACAATTAACCTTCTGCCCAGGGGTTTTCACAGACTCTTTGCTTTTTTGTCATTTGTGTCATTGGTCGCCGATTGCCAGATGCTGTTCTTTCAGCTCTGAAAGGCTGAAAAGACTGACTGGGAGAATGGCAAGTGGTAACATTTCATAGGACATAAGGAATTTTGCAAAAATTTATTATTGCGCTTTTTCAGAGAAATTTTTCTTTACAAGCCTCTGGCAAATATGTAGACATGCACAAATAACAAAGGTGTTCTGGTCCCCCTGAGTCTGAACAAACTAGACACAGTGATACCGTTTACAGAAGTATTCATAAATCAGTGTGGAGTTTGGAGGTTTTTGATTTCGTTTTGCTTCCGTTTTTGATTTCCAGTATAGTTTGGTTCTACTGCTTACCAGTTGTTAGGTGGGCTCTGTTTAGAACACTTGCCAGCTAAATGGGGTTTTTTAATATGGGGAATTTTCTGTTGACATGTCAAAAAGAAATGCCAAGACATTCAGTATGACCAGTGGCTCTACCAGAATGAGTATTTATGATCCCTTACCTCACTCCGATTCCATAGACTTAACTGAAGTGTGTGTTTGCTTTGTGTGGTAAAATTAGGTCCCCTGTTTTTTTGTTCTTTTTTTTTTTTCGTGTGTACTCAAATAGGAAAATGCTGAGAAATCATTTCATGATCCTGCACTGTAGTTGTTGAGAGAGCTTTGCTAATGAAGGAATGCAGCTATGGCTGTATTAGACAAAGCAGGAGAAAAATTGCCAAGGAAGAAGCAGTTCTCAGTTAGGTTGATATATAGTCCCTTTCAAATCTCCATGGAGTGGAAGAGCCAATGATTGCATGACAGTTTGTCCCTAAAATTCATTTCCATAAGGAGCTCATGCCTTTTTACAAATACAATTTCATCTTCACTTTCCATAAAACATGCAACTGGACAGTCCAGCCAGACGCAGAGAGAATATGAATACTTTGAATGTGAATACTTTGAAGTAGTGAATATGCTAAATGCACGAATAATATCCATTATTTTAGCACTTAAAAGTCATCATTCAGTGAAGTCACACAGAATCCCTTTTAGAGAACCATAATATTGCAGGCACATGGGTGTAGAAATAATAAGTACCCACTGTGGTAGACAGGGATTGAGATATAGGAGGAGGGATCCTTGGGTCTGTCAGAAAAAGCTTTTCATTTCATTATATTTCACATAAAATAATTTAAGAAAAAAATCAAACAAAACCCTGCCCTGAATCATAAACAGAACCAAAAATATGGTTTAACATGACCTCAGCAACACCTTGCAGATATAAGCTTACAGCTTCCACTGAGGTCTGAAGAGCAGTATTTCAAAAAGCAGAAATTAATCCTTAAAAAAAAACCCAAAAAGCTTTTTTCAAGGCTGGGATGCCTGAGAGTAGGCACGGCACCGATGTGGTACTCAGGCCTCTGCAGTGTGAGCAGCAGCAGCCTGGTCGGGTCACAACCCTGCCGAGAGCAGTGCTTCTCTCAGCTGTCCCTTGCCTGAGCATGGGGAATGCAGGGCTTTGGGCTTTGTGCTGCCTCCTTCAGCCACACTGCCCCTGGGTGATTTCTCATGACCAAATTGGCTCCCCTCAAAAAAAATTTAAAAAAAAGAAGTGGACTTATTTTTTTATCTGAAGTAACAGAAAGTGTACAGAGTCCTGGCCACAGCCTCAAGTAAGGTGGAGAGGTGCAGGACAGAGCTGGGCAGATCACGCTCTATTGTGAGCTGGTGATTCCTGTGGGTGCGAAAGCCCAAGCCTTTCCTGCTCTTTGGAGGGCATTTTTCTCTAGAGTTGCAATGGGGAAGCACTTGCACCCAGATTTCCACCACGCACCCTCAGGCAAGGGAAGAGGTAGCCAGGGGAGGGCAAAACTCAGTTCATTTGCAGGAGACAAAGAGATCCCGGTGAGCAATGCCCTCAGATAGCATTTCCTACTGTTTGGAGAAGAGAGCAAGGAAAATCTGGCAAATGTTGGGGAGGGCATTGCTCACGGGATAATCCCACGGACAGCCACCATCGCGCTGCAGCAGTTATTTGGGAGAGATTTTGGGTGGGGTGACGTGAGACGTCGGACAAAAGTGAAGATAGCCAGCAGTGCTTCAGAGCAACAAAGGGCTGCCCTCAGCCAGTGGTGGAGCACATCTGGCACCCCAGGAAGCTCAATTGGACCCTTGGCCCTGAGCTCGTCCCAGGGATTTCTGACTGACACCACTGCAGTGCATAGGTGAGCTTCTCGCTAGGTTCACTGACATTTCCTGTCACAGTCACGCTGAGGGAAATTTGGTAGCTCCTGCCTTGGGATGCAGCATGGCTGTGTGTGTTCTGGGTACAGGACAGTGTGCACTGAGACCAAAAGTGCTTAATGACGCCAATTGCCACGTGCCCAATGCAGTCACTAAACTTTAGTCCGCCCTTCCGTTTGCCCAAACACATACACTCTGGCTTCCCAACTGGCTTCTTTCTATGTGTTGTCCAATGCATGTAGATACCTCCATCTACCTGGCCTCAGATACAGTGGTTGTTGCTCCTCTATTTGATTGCCAGATGTCACTGGGGAGCAAGATGGGGAGGTTCCTGGATCCTCGGGGCAAGCCAGCCATCACCGAGGGAGCTCGCTGTCCACGCCGGCCGAAGAACAGGAATCATCGGTGCCTGCCTCTGATGAAGACTCGCCAGCCAGGACCACAGAGAGCTGGCAGTGGCCGCTGTCCTCATCTGAAACACACAGCAACGTTGGGGAGGATTTTGAGGGATTTCAAACGCCAGCGCGGACTCCGGAGTGCACCATGGACATACAGTCTCCCGGGGATCAGTCACTCAGTAGGACTCCTCAGTTTGAAAGTGACTCTCCTGAGGAGGAGGGAAATGATGAGATGAATGAAGAGCGCTGCGGTGTTGAGCCTGTCCCTAGGGATCGGGGTTGGAGAGGGCAGCCCCAGCTAACAGAGGGAGAGAAGCTGTTGATGGAAACCAACAGTAGGATTGTGCAGCTGCTGGAAAATATCAAGAGGGAGCATGCACAGTCCATGGGTCTCATGTCCCAGTCCATGGGCCGTATGGAGCTGCAGCTGGGCATTGTGGCTACCTCCACAAGAGCCATCCATAACTACCTGTCAGAGATTTTAGCTTTCCTCAAGCAGCCGAGGACGCAGGTCCTCGAAACGCGCATCTCCCAAAGAGCCACCCCCCATGTCGAGTTGACGTGTGCCTCGACATGGACTGGTGAGGACGCAGTGGCATCCTCCACTGTGTGCTTACCAGGGGCCGAAGGGACGAGCGACTCTCGCGACCCGCCGCAGGCCACCCTGCCTTGTCGCAGTGGCCGGCTGCAGAGAGCCATAACTGAGAGGGCCTCGCTGCCCATGCCTCCACGCCAGGCAAAAGGGGGAGGGAAGAAAAAATAACCACTCCATAGGATTTTTAGAGTTTTTTTTAATGTGCCTGTCCTTTTAATTCTTAGCCATAAGGCCATCGGTGGCAGAGTTCAACCATTTCCTACATTGGCTAACATTGTATTCTGGCTGACTAGATTAGTCTAACATTTTGTAGTTTATATTTGCACTGTTAACGATGTGTGCTGCTGGTATTTGAAGAACATTTGCCTCTGTTCTTTCACTTTAACTTCATACGAGCATTTTTTTACTCTGTGCCAGGCATTCATTGCTTTTCTTACAAATACAAGTCATTTCTTGAGGCAGCTGTTTTTTGAGTTTTCTTTCTCCATTATCCCACCCCCTCTGAGCAAGCACTCGGGACTTGGTGGTAAGTATAGAGGTCTTGGCAATACTCGCCTCCCAAACTGTGTTCGATCAGTCTTTGCCTGGTGTTTCTGGCATGCCAGCCTGAGGTGTTGGGGTATAGCCTGTACTGGATCATGACCATTCTTATCCTCTGTGGGTCTCACCAGCTCACTTCCTAAGACCCTTGGTGGAGCTAATCCACATGTCTTGGCTATGTCGTACAATAAGTAATGTTGCCAGGATCATACCTCATATTTCTCTTTTTGGGGGCTGTGTAGTGATGTGCCACCAGATCTATCTGGGCACCTGACTCTCGTTTTCAAAGTTCATTTGATGATGGATCTGGTGGCTTGATGGGCAGCATTATACTTTTTCCTCTGAGAGAGTCTGGGTATTCGGAACAGGAGTCACTAAGCAATGTGTTCTACGGGGATAAGAGCCATCTCCTGCAACAAATCTATTAGGAGGAGACTGTCCCCTGTAATTATCACAGATATTAATTATTAAAGAAAAAGAAAAAAAAAAGCAACTTGCCTAGCAGCCAGACCTCTTGAGAACGTAAAAGTCATGACATGCTGTTGGGTACTGTGCTACTCTTTCTGTGATTAAGAGCTTTTCATCAGAGACGAGACCTACATCTTGATAAAACACAACTACTTTCTGTGCCTTTAGGCCATCCAATTTCCTGAGGGCTTGCACCCTGAGCAGGGCATGGGTCCCATTGGTAACCCAACAGAGCAGATGGAAATGCACTTTGGCAATAAATTACATTATAACTGTTGGTGCTGCCTCTCTCGGGGGAATTTAATATAGTGGCACTCAAATTGCTATATGCATGCAGAGGCATCAGACTGGCTTTTACATGTGGTATCCCTGACAGTTCTCCGGAAGGTTGCTGCTCCCAGGAGCCCCTGGAGCAGTGGGGACAGATTCTCACAGGTGTAGCATGGCTCCTGTGTTTGACTCTCAACACGCTGTTGTGACTTCTCGAGAAGGTGCAGAGCAGTTTCTATGGAAAATGCCAGGGAATAATCGTAGGCTTAAAAATCCTCTTCTGTGACTACAACCGAGCCATGCTCTTTGGCCAGTGAGATGTAGCCTCTTCTTCCCTGTCTTCCAGTGAGGCTGAGGTTATTCAGGGCAAAGCAGATCAAAGTTTGTTACTCTACCAGCCAGCCACAAACTTCTCCTGTCAAAGTGTGTGTGCGTGTGTGCTTGTGGCTGTACTCTGCTAAACGACCAGTTCAAGGAGGAAATGCAGCTGGCACGGCCAACCTCCAGTGCAGGCTTTTCCCACATTCCTTCCTTTTGACCTTCATCCAGCTGCATTCCTTTAAAAAATCCCATTGGAGGCAGGCTTCTTTGAGCCACTCTGTCAACACACCTCACAGCAGGTGCCAATTTTTGCATCTGTTTTGTGGCTTTTTTCTCTCTCTTTTGTCAGAGTTATTTGTAAAGTTATCCTCAGAGAATTTCCAACATGAGCTTGTGAGCTTCCCCTCTCGTTGGTATGAGGAGTGTGTGCTGCAGAGTATTTGAGGTCACGAGGAGGCTGGGAGGAGAGCTAATTAGTGAGCCTGACAAATTATTCCAGTAGGAGTATATTTGGAACGTGTGGTTCGGATGCAGGAGGGGTTTGCGCTCTGGTGCTGTGGAGACAAACAGCTCGAGGCACAGGCGAATTAAGGTTTGGCCCAACACCTCTTCTTTCTCTAGGATGAGTCTGAGTGAGGCTAGCTGCGGTTCAGCCAGTCCATTTCCTTGGCCTGAGGAGCACGTTTGATAAGGCAGTGAGGATGTTTTGTTTCACGCCGTGCTTTCACTCTGGCAGGGTGGGGCAGTTGTGGCCAGGCGTTCAGATTTTGGCATTTCCCACAGGACCCGCCATGTAGCTGCCGCCATTTAGGATCAGTCTCCATGTGCTGGCTGCTTCTGTGGCCTCACATTTTTTGTTGTAGTAGCTCCAAAATTACAACCTCCACTCTACCTTTGCTTTCTGACCCAAAGGCAGTAGAGCAAGAGAAAGGTAGAGCCACGTGAGGAAGCCCTAAAGAGTTCCTTGCAAAGCAGCTCAAGCTCTAACCCGCCCTCCTCTCCCGTTTCCGAATGCTTTGGCTAAATGTGGCAAATGGGAGCAGCCACAGGGTGAGAAGGACTGAAAACCTCTCTACAGACAAGAAACCTGCAATAAACTCAGACAAAAACAGGGGTTTTTTCCCCTCACAGAAAGAGTAGATTGTTTTAAGAATGCGTACCAACTGATATTTTGGTCAGATCCAAAATTAGGATCTGACTTCTAGGATTGTCTAGCAGAATCAGTGCAGTTGGAGGGTATGTATGTTTCATCCCCAACAAAAATTTTCATGCTTTTCCAAGTGTCTGTCGTGGCCTCATCACTCTTTCCCTGTAGCTTTTTGTTGTCTGAATGGGTACCTGGCTACATGTGTCTGTTCAAAATAAAGGGGATCACTTCTTACGTGGTATATTTCTATTTCTCATGTGCAGATTTTGAGTGCTTCAGTTTCCAAGACTTCCTTCTTTCTGTATCCCAAAGATTAGTTGTTTGGCTTCTGGGATGAGAACAAGGGTGGGAGAGCCTTAAGAGGAAATCTCTGCCCAGTTGAAGCTCTTGGTGATAGATCCCCTGAGTACCATTCTGCAGTACAGCCATATTTTTGCTATATAGGGTAAATGTTCATGGTTACACCGTTGCTTTCTGATGCCTTTTGCTGAGCAGAAGTGCAGATATTTTTCTTTCAGAAGTTTGTATTGCAAAGCCTTATGAAATATGACGTGAGCTTGGTTTTTTATTTTTGAATACATGTGACGATTTTAAGAATTTTTTTCCTTTTCTCCTTCTACTGGATGATTTAAACCCCACCAAAAAAAAAAAAAATAAAGCAGACCAATGAAAAGACTTGAATGCTAACTTCAGTTGAAAAGAAACAGCAACACTACTCTTGTGAGACAGTTCTCAGCAGTGTTCAGCTTACTGGTCCTGCTCAGCCTTTCCTTTCCTGCCTGCTCCCTGACCCTCTGTGACACTGAAATATCCACTTCTAGGATAACCTTCTTCCTAACCCAAAGGCTAAAAGTTCTTCCCTCTCTTCTTCTCCTGTTTAAAATATCATCCTTGCATCAGCCAGATCTACTGTTTAGAAGGATCAAAAGCTCTTTTCCTCCTGCCTTATTCCCATCCATATCAGTATCCAGGGCTCTGAGTGCGCTGCTCTCCAGCGAGAGGTAAAATTTAAATCCCTAAATAAAATCCTTGGGGTATTAACACCAGCTCTAGATCACCAAAAACCTGGGGATTTTTCAAGTCTGCAGTATCCTAATGAAGTAACTATCCTTGTTTGACAAATAATCAATTATTTGGGAGATGGAGCTAATTGCTGAAAAGTAGCATTGCTCTGACTCATGTTGTGGAAGCCTAGGAGCCAGGCTGAAGTGTTCCACTCACAGAAATGCCACAGGCTATGAAACTAATCCTAGTTTTGGTGAAACTTCAAAGGAAAAGACACTAAATTAATGTGATACAGGCAAGCAAATGCAATGGAAGGTGTAGTAAGGAAAGCTGTTGGTGTGATTCCAGTTTGGATTCTAGTAGAAATTCCAAACTCAAACTCTCTGGTGGCTTCGGCTAGTGATTTAATTTCTCTGTGCCTTGGTTTCCTAGCAGTAGAAGGGGCAAAAAAAGAAGTTGTCAGGCAACAATTAGTGGATTATACTGTACTTCAAGGTCTTCCATGTGAGGGAGTAGCATTTTTTATTTAATGCTGATGAACCTTGTTTGTGACCAAAGTTGGAGACGGGGCTAACACCAGCACTCAGCTTTGGAATATCCTGATTAAACTTTTCCCTGTATTTTACCATCACATCATGCAGTAGATCAGAGTCCCAAATCCAAATGTTGAAGTTCTCATTCAGATTTGGAATTTGCCTATTTTTGGTCTGTTTCTGACCATGACTAAATGCATTCCCAAACTGTCCAGTTATTAAATTTTTTAAAAACAAACCAACAGAAATGCATATAAAAGTTTCATTTAAACAAAGGATGCAGTTAGCAGTGCTAGCCTACAAGTCCAAGAGTGTGAACAAATCAGGATGTTATTATTTAAGGAGCATAGGCATGAAAGAGCACTTCTGGAGTACTTGTTATTGTCCAAAATATCACTGAAATTCTGATGACTAAGTACAGTCTGCTTATCTCTATTTGAAACAGTGCTCTACGGATTCACTATTTCTAAAGGTCTTCTTTCCATTTCTATATAGATATTCTCCCTTCACATTTTGAAGGTTTGAAGAAGAGGATTGTTTTTCGAGTCACACTAAGTAAACATTAAATGCATGCAGGCTTAAAACTAAAGCATGCATGTTATGTAGCAGCAATAAAAAGTGCTCGGCTTGCACGACTTATGATGCTCAAGCGTTGCCTTGTTAAAATGCCAAAAAAACTTTTTCTTTGCATTTTTTTGAAAAGTAAATCTCTTCCTTTGACCTTGCAATACTTAACTTTTCCATTTCTTTGGACAAAGTGATATTTATTTTACTGAATGCTTTTATATTACAGATAAGGTGGATGAAATAGTGCCAGTTTCCAAGCCATCAAGAATTGCAGACAATGCAACTGTGGACTCCAGAGTGGCAACTATAAAACAGCGGCCTTCTAGTAGATGTTTTCCCTCAGATATGAATGTGAGTGGGAGCCACGAAGCACTGCTTTATTCCTACTAATGTATCTAATCCCTTGATTAAATAATGCCCAATGCTTTGTAAGGGAAGAATTGACATTAATACTATAGCATGTATTAAAAATTAAACACCAGAACTCTGAAATTGCATCATTCAAGTGCAGAATTTAATCTTACAAAACTTTGCAGGTAAAAAAAAAAACTGGTTTTATTGCATTTTGGACATACTTTTCCATTACCCACCTTAAGCTGTTGCCTTGTAAATAATATCAACACACTCCACTTACAGCTGCTGTCCTTTCATAGTGTCTAAACAAAGCTCAGTCTTCCCTTTTGCTCCACCTCCTCCCCAGAAATAACCCCAGATTTATTATTTTCCATAAGAATTCTCAGTGAAAGGGGTAATGGATGAGGCATTATTTCCACATGGGAGAGACTTTCATGCTTTAATGCTGTTGGGGTTTCTGTTTGCTCTTTTGTAGTCCATGTATGAGAGACAGGGTATTGCTGTGATGACACCCACTGTCCCAGGGAGCCCTCAAGGTCCTTTTCTGGGTATACCTCGGGGTACAATGAGAAGACAAAAATCTATAGGTAAAATGCCTCTCTTGTATGGTTTTGTTCATTAATAGCATACTTTTAGTAACTTTGGTTCTTTCCTAAAGCATGTTTCTCCAACATCTTTACCCCAGTGGGTGACTGTTTAATCTTTATACAAAGCTCATGAGAAAAGAAGTTTGTGTGTAAGGTGATGTGATTTCCACATTTGGCAAGTATGGAATTATAATTTGGTTATTTTCTTTAGAATGTTCCCTCTAACGAGGACAAAAAAAAATATCAGTACAAGCCTTTTGCACAACATTGGGGCAAAATATGATCCTTTTTTTTTCCTTGTTATTGAGGTGAAAGCATTGTAATGCTGTGAAGTTTACAAAGAAATCGTGTTGATCAAATGGACTAAAATTCACCTTTTTTTCCATTTCAAATGATGGCAATAGATGTTTTTACAACAAAGAAACAAAGAGCAGACCAAATTTGGGCTTTCTTTGTTCTTGTTAGTAATCTTAGCAGTGACTTTTATCAGTTTGGAAATGCATTATGCTGATGTAAAATTAGCATCCAAACTATCCCAGTATTACCCAGTTTATGTATGTTAAAAGCCATATTTGTAATGATATAATGTCATCTTTTGAAATGCAACATTATGGGTTTTTTCCCCAACAGGATCTTCACAGTCCCTTTGCTAAATTTCAATTGCATCTTAAAAATTCATTAGGTTTCTGAGTTGTTTTATTATATGCATTTGTAGAGTGCTGGAGCAAGGCATAAGTGGCTCCTCTGCACAGAATATCTTCCCTGTTCAATAGTTTTCAAAGAAAATGTGCTTTTCTATAGCCACCTTAATGATACAAAAACCCCAAACATTTGCCTATACATCAGTTTAATTAAAATTCCATAGCATCCTTTTCAGTCCTGGCACCTGGGATGTCCAACAGGAAAGAATGATTATGGTGAGAATCAACCTAAAGGCCTCTTTTGGAATTTTGCATACTCCTCATGCCATGGGGAATGCACCCTGGAATTTTGGGTTGGATGGAGAAATAGTACAGCGTGAGGGATCCCGGTGCATGTGGCAGTGTTTTAAAAGCACTCTCTGATTTTTCAGGAATAACGGAGGAAGAGCGGCAGTTTCTGGCCCCTCCTATGCTGAAGTTTACCAGGAGTCTTTCAATGCCTGACACCTCTGAAGATATCCCACCGCCACCACAGTCCTTACCTCCCTCACCACCACCACCTTCCCCCTCTCTGTACAACTCCCCCAAATCCCTGACATCCCGGAGCTACGGAACGATCAAACCTCCATTTAACCAGAATTCAGGTGCAAAAATCTCTTTGGTTAGGCCTGAGAGCGTGGGTACGATGATAAGGGACAAAGGGATCTATTACCGGCGGGAGCTGGACCGATACTCCCTGGACTCAGAAGACCTGTACAACCGGAGTGCCGCAGCTCAGGCCAATTTCAGGAGCAAGAGGGGCCAGATGCCCGAAAATCCCTATTCTGAGGTTGGGAAGATCGCCAGCAAAGCCGTTTACGTGCCGGCCAAGCCAGCCAGAAGGAAGGGGATGCTGGTGAAACAATCCAATGTGGAGGACAGTCCAGAAAAGACCTGCTCTATTCCAATCCCAACCATCATCGTCAAAGAGCCATCCACCAGCAGCAGCGGGAAAAGCAGCCAAGGGAGCAGCATGGAGATCGATCCTCAGTCTTCGGAGCAGCCCGGACAGCTCCGGCCTGATGACAGCTTGGGAGTCAGCAGTCCGTTCGCAGCAGCCATCGCAGGGGCCGTGAGGGACAGGGAGAAGAGGCTGGAGGCGAGGCGTAATTCCCCGGCCTTCCTCTCCACAGACCTGGGAGACGAGGACGTTGGATTAACCCCACCAACACCACGGATGAGGCAGTCCAAGTTCACCGAGGAGGCAATGTTCAGCAGTGAGGATGGTTTCAGACAGCTCATGTCGCCATCTCCGATCCCCGCCCCTAGGGAGCCCGAAAACCTTTTTAACAGCAGTGAGCCCAGCAACCAGAGTGACTCAAGGACATTGAATGCTCCGTCCAAAACGAAAGGCACTGACAACAGTATGGCGGCAGCCAAGCCCACGAGTGCTCCTGGCTCAGATAGCTACGTCCACCCGGTCACAGGGAAGCTGTTGGATCCAAACTCTCCACTTGCCCTTGCGCTCTCTGCCAGGGACAGAGCCATGAAAGAGCAGACACAGCAGATTCCAGGCAAAGGGGACGCAGTCAAAACCGACCTTAACAAACCGCTTTACATCGACACCAAGCTGAGACCCAACATGGAAACGACTTTTCCTGTTACTGCCACTGTCACCAGGCAAAATACCCGCGGCCTGTTGAGACGGCAGGAGACTGAGAACAAGTACGAGATGGATGCAGGGAAAGAAAAGAAAGCTGAGGAGAAGAAGAACATGTTGATAAACATCGTGGATACCTCACAGCAAAAATCAGCTGGCTTGTTGATGGTGCACACTGTGGATACGGCAAAGTCAGATGATATGCCCGAGGATGAGGAGGAAAAGGGAGCTGAGATGGAGCCAAGCCCTGAAAACTCCCCGCCGGAGAGGCTGGAGGGCAGCGAGGAAGCGGAGAGCGAGCTGAGCGTCCCTGCCCCACCTGAGCCCCCGGCTTCTCCCTGCAAAACCATCGTGGCCGCCAGCTCTGTGGACGACCCCGTCATCCTGCCTTTCCGCATCCCCCCGCCGCCCCTGGCCTCAGTGGACATCGACGAGGAGTTCCTGTTCACCGAGCCGCTGCCCCCTCCCTTGGAGTTTGCCAACAGCTTTGACATCCCCGACGACCGTGCGGCGCCTGGCTCGGCGCTGACAGACCTGATGGCACAGAGGAAGAACGGCACCCCTTCGCCCAGCCAGCCAGCAAACTCCTTGGATGGCAAAAAGCCAGCGGGTCTCTCAAACTGTTTGCCTGCCTCCTTCCTGCCACCCCCCGACAGCTTCGACAACGTCACCGACTCTGGGATTGAGGAGGTCGACAGTCGGAGCAGCAGTGACCATCACCTAGAGACAACCAGCACTATCTCAACGGTGTCCAGCATCTCTACCTTATCCTCGGAAGGGGGGGAGAACGTGGATACTTGTACAGTCTATGCAGATGGGCAAACATTTCTGGTGGACAAACCCCCAGTACCTCCTAAGCCAAAAATGAAGCCCATAATCAACAAAAGCAATGCACTTTACAAGGATGCGCTGATTGAGGAAACTGTAGACAGCTTTGTGATCCCTCCTCCTGCTCCGCCCCCGCCTCCCATCAGTGCCCAGCCCAACCTGGCGAAAGTTGTCCCCCAGAGGACATCCAAGCTATGGGGGGACGTGCCGGAGGTGAAAAGCCCAATTCTCTCAGGCCCCAAGGCTAATGTCATTAGTGAATTGAACTCAATACTCCAGCAAATGAACAGAGAGAAATCCTCAAAGCCAGGGGAGGGATTGGAGTCGCCAACTGGAACAAAAACTGCGAGTCTCAGTACAAGGTAAAAGTAATTAAACAAATCATTTTCTAAAAAGGATTGATCTTTTTTTTTTTTTGCCATCCCTTTGCTAACTTCTCCTGTAAATCACATAGATAAAAGAAGAATGTACTCTGTATTTGCTTAACGAATAATCTGTGTCAAACAAGAATTTCTTACACTGTCAACATTTGTGTTGCCTACATGATAGGACAGAGGCTTTCTCAGCCTTCAACTTCAAGGTTTGCACATACCTTTCTGTTCTTTTGATGTGAATTTCTTAGATTTTGCTTTAATTTTTTTATCTCTTTAATTTTTTTTTCTCTTTAGTTTCTTTCCTTTTAAAATGGGGTGATAATTTAATTTTTCTTCAGTCCCATGAGGTATTTTGGCTTCAAACAGGTAAAAAGTGTTTTTGCCAGGGGTTGCTTTGCATTCACTGTGTGGCATCATTTGATTCATGCTGAGACCTCTCCTAATCTACTTAATCATAAAGTATTTCAGAGAATTGCTCATTAAAATCACTTTGCACTATCCATTTTATTACTAAACCACATCTGTATGGAATGTGGATATAGTATCATGAAATCCACAATTATTAAAAAAGAAAGCTAATTTTGTATGTTTCATTAGGAGACTGAGGTATTTCTTCTTGCAAAAACACCATGCTGGCTTAGTTTTTTAAAAAAAAGTGCCACCTAAGTCAATTTTATTAGAATTATTCTGGTGGTTAATAAATAGCTCAGTCTTTGGAAAGCTGGTGTACTTTGCAAGCATGAAGATAATTTGTTTTTAAGGGAAGAGTGTCTCTGCTGATTGCAAAGATTGCTCATTCAGAAAACAGTGTGATCCATAGCCTCGGTGTCACACAGATATTATTTCCTGCAGGATGGAAGCCATCAAACTGGTGACAGTGAGGAAATTCAATTTTTAGAATTGAGAAATGGGAATAAAACACAGAAATTCTGGAATTCCTCTCAGTGGCACTTGACTAAACAGAGCAGAAATTGAGTTGGGTCTGCAGGAAAAGCCTTCATACTTGAAAAAACGCCACATTATTTTTGCTAGATGTTGATCATGTTTCTTGTTAAGCCCCATGAACATGTCTGTAGCTTCATGTGTATAACATTATTTATCAGCTTTTATTTTTAAACTGAAAGGTATTTCCAGGTTACAGTGGAGATCTTTAACATCCCTATTTTATTAAAAAATAACCAAGACTACCAACTACAATGCACTGTAAATATGTAAAAGTACTCTCATTACTGAGAGCAAAATGAAAAGTAAAAGTAAATAGAAATACTTTTTCTGTGAAAATACATTTTTAAAGGTATAAAGGGTGGGGAAAACTTGAAAAGCTATAGCACTTCACTAGAGAAAAGCAAACTGTTATGTAAGCAGAAGTAGCCCCATATGTTACCTTTTAGAGGAAGAGCTGACTTAGTGTTACAAATTTATGTTGCTTTTTTTCCTGTCCTTGAGGGTTTTTAATTTTTCGAAGTCAGCTTTGGCAAATTACTACACCTTCATTATGGAATACAGAGGCTCAACTAGGGGGGGGGAACCCCACCCAAAGCATTATTTCAGTGGGGCTGAAATCCTGCTTCTTCCCTGAAAAGTAAACACAAACACTCATCTTTGCAAGCTGGAGAGAGGATCCTGGGATGTACCAGAGCCAAAAGAGCTATGAGAGCATAAATGGGATAAATTAGCAGTGGCAAAGAGCAGCAAAACTCTTGGCTGTTACTTGACTGTGGGAGAAAATGACACCTCCACAGCGTTCCCGGTGGGAACAGGACACAAGAGGGCTGGGTTTTGTTTCTTGCCGTTTTCCAAACTGATGTGATTGCTTCTTAATTATGAGCTGGATTGAAGCTGCTAAAACCACCAGGAAATGTTGCTAAGGATTTCATTTTTAAGCAAATAGTAATCCAGGAGACAGCAGAAGAGAACCAGCAATCTCCAGATTCTGGAAGTGTGTTTGAAAGGGTGCTGCAGGCAGAGTCTTTTCATCTCAACCAGGGTAAGGCAGAGAGATGGAAATGGAGACGTTCACTTGTGGAATCAGAAGCCCTGTGGTTTTTTTCACTGCTTTTACTCCCGCTTTATCTCTCTAAAAGTTAAAGAAATTACAGCCTTTCTAGCCCAACTGCACAACTGACACAATTTTTTTACAAAGCTGTCAAATATTATGACCAAGGAATACCATCTTGTGAAAATTTCAAGTGTAAAAGCTAATGTTTAAATTTCAAAGGTAAAATTCCTGGAGTTCCTTGGTATTTTTTTCCCCCTAATGCTCTAAAGCTTATGACACCAATTGTTGATCTTGCAGCCCTTCCCTGTGAGGTAGCATTAGAAAGGGACCAAGGAATTTTGGCTCACAAAAAGCAGGGATTCTGCTAAATTAAAGAACAACTCGTTAGGTCTGTGATCAGAGCAGTGATAATAAATGAGCCTGTTCCTATCCTTCAGCCAAGGAGAGGGATTGGGAAGGGTTATAAATAGGAACAGCGTTCACAGGCTCGCTTGGGTGGTGTTCGCAGCACAGGCAGCCTGATGAAATTAAAAATATGTATCTGCTTATGGGGCCATACATGAAATTATAGGCCAGATTGGAATCCTGAATCCAACTGGGAATTCTCTTTGCACAGCCAGTAGATGTAAAACTGGGCTTCACTCAAGGCAATTGCCCTGTTAGGGTGGCACAGAGGTGAATTAAACTACAGATAGTTGGGTAATGACTGGCTGCAGTAACCTCATAAAAACACTTTCTTTGTGTTTTTTTGATAGATGGGGATGAGGAAGAGATCATTCTATGGTCCTGAACAGTATTTCTCATTTATTACATTGAAACCACCCTAAACTTGCTTTTATTCTCTGCACCTTGCTTTAGCAATCATTTTCCATGGTGTATTTATAGTTTTGCCATCGTTCTTATGGAGACACCAAGCTTCAAGACTTTTAAATAGAGCATGGAAATGCTTGGCTGGAAACCATCTGCTCCTCCATCCTCAGTGGCAGTGGCCAGCCTGTGGGATAGGAAAAAGGAGCCCAGCAGGAGAAGGGAAGAGAGGAAGAAGTGAGAGGATGCCCTTGCTTATTTTGTACTAATTGAAGTGTAATTAAAGGGTTTGATCACAAGCTTCAGGAAGAGAGCTCCAGATCCCACTCCCAGTTTTGGCCACCATTTACTTTGAGGAATTATGGCTATCAGTTGTGGTGACAGAGGTTTTAATCTGGTTTATCCGTGTCCTCCTGCAGGCGAGGAGGACAGGACATGTCAACCACAATAAATACAGCAGTGCTATAAATCCAGTTGAGAGGCCCTGGTTTTTATAGGGAGCTGATGAAAGAATGGGGAGAACAGCAGAGCAGGACTTTCCCTGGGAGAGAGGAGGAGTGTTTGTTCAGTCTGTGACCCAGCAGTCCCGTAGCAACACGACCATCAGGAGCCAGCCCCTCAGATCCAGGGGCTAAAGGCAGCATGGCTGAGGCAGGACAAACCCGAGGGCTGCCAGGGACAGACAGCTCAGCCCCCAGGGAACACAGCATCCTCCCTCCCTCATGCCTCTGGAGAACTGATAAGGAGTAATGAAAGCAGCTCCTGCTGCTCTCCACCAGCACCACACCAAAATGATCCATGGCTTGGCCAGAGGGAGAAACACTTCCAGTTTTTCTGTGTTTGTCCAGCTGTGTTTGCACAATCCTGTGACCTCTGGGGCACACTGGCATCACTGCTGGTGGTGGGAAATACTCATGATAAATGTGGGAGTTATGGAGGATGCTGTGGAATTGAGTCCTCTAGGAAGAATAACCTGCACTGTGCTGGAATAACAAGTCTTAAAAGTGAAACTGGCCAGTGATTTTGGCCATCAATGAATCAGTTTTTGTCATGAGTATTTGGAGAAGTTCCTCTTATTTTTCCACAAGCAGGTAAGGCAGAACAGAACTTAGTAGTTCTGTTTACTCCTACTAACTCTAGTTACTCCTTTATAGGGAGTGATCCTACGTTTGGTTTATGGTAAACGATGTCTGGGTTTGGCAGAGGGTGAAATAAGTGCCTTGATTTTTTATTTGCTGCTCTCCCATTAGACTCATTTCACATCGTTAACTGTTTGCCAGCTGATTTCACAGGACTGCTTGCTTTGTCAGTGATTTCTGCAGTGTTTCAGTCATTCCATTTTGTCATTTTTATTTGCTGTCATGACTGCTGTTGTCAGAGGAGGGCCATGCTGAAGTGCCATGAAGTAAGTGCCAACCATAAAGCATGGACTAATCTATGTTGTACATTCTGCTGCTTTTTAATGCTCACCCATTGTTATTGCATTTCAGTGACTTTGGTGGTGACTGTTTCTCACAGTGCAGTGTGGATTAGATCATCCTAATCCAGAAATGGTAGCCATCCTAAAATGGGACCTAGGATGCCATCTCAAGGTGAAATAAAAGCCACATTCATCAGAGGAGTACTCAGAAAATGTGTTGGTAACATGAGCACATAAGACCAGATTCCTGAATGTGTCTGAGCACCTAAATAAGGGGCAGGACTTTTCAGATATGGCCAGATTTTGGGAGGTGGAGGGGTGGGGAGGGATGATTAATACAGTTTTGCACACCTGTGTGAGGCTAAAAGTAAAGACAAACCAGCCTGTGTGGTCGTTTTGTCCTTGAAAGCTGTGGAATTCCCCCCGTTCTGCTTCCAGCTTCCCTTTCCCTTGCAGTTATCCAAGCAGAGGGGGCTGATGCTGCCTCCTGGCCCAGCACCATCCCTTTCCTGCTGCTTTCCAGACATTTCACATGGAAACTCCTGCTCCTGCACAGACAGACTCCCACAGACCTTCCTGACAGTTCCTCACTGGCAGCAGACACCAAGCAGCTCTCAATTCTTCTCCCCAGAATAACGCCCTTGTGAGGAGCTCTGCGTCTTGCCAGTCATCACGTCAGCCCTTGTTCTTCGCCTGCCCCCAAAACAGACAATTCTTGGCTTACTTTCCTGCCATGCAATTTGCCTCTGACAACAAAGTAAAAAAATTAAGAGGTGAAGGCAAAGTTTGGGGTTTGTGCAACCTCCAAGATCTGTAAGAATTTAATTTCTTGCTGTACCCCTATACAGGGACTTCACTTATTACTCCTCTTGGTTTTTAAGGTGTTTTCCTTTGATAGAATGGAAAAGCTGTGTCAGAACGAGCAAGTCTTCTGGAAAGTTCTAGGGTAAAACCGCTCCCAGGAGAGAATAATGTGGGTTTTTTATTTTTCCATGGGAGCTGCTGCACTGATTTGCCTCTGATATTAAGTTAACAGTAAATTTGAATCTTGCAAATATAATTTAAAATTTAAAAGAATTTTTTGCCTACAAGCTGTGCTGATGGCTTTTATACTTGGAAGCCACGTGGTTTGACATATAGGTTATATATTTTGATTTTAATATGAAGCAACATAATGGGCATTGCAATCAGTGCAGGCTCGCAGCAGCAAATGTTTACAAATTACCACCATATGCTGATTCTAATAGAGCAAATTTTATTTAAAACAATTATTGGACTTTTCACCTTTTTTTAAAATGAAGTTTGGGGTGTGGCAGGTTTAATATGGATTTAACATATTTAGGATAACAGATGATCAAATAAGACATAAGAAATTGCTCTGATTAAAAATCTGGAAACCCCGTAACTCAACAAGCGGTGCCCACTCTCCAGCGGGAACGTGCTCGCTCCTTATTGACCAGGGTATCAACCAACTATAAAATGCAAGACAGATGATGGTTTCAGGGCTGTGTCTGCACCCCAGATCGTGTGGGAGATGTCATAAATTATAATTTAGGATGCATAGAAGTTACATAAATATCCTTGGGTTTTTTTTTTCCCTTGGATTACAATTACAGTGCAGCATGAAAGAATGGAGTTGATATGGCAGGTGGAAAAGGAGGAAAAGAATATGGGAAAATAATCTTGGAGTGAAAGGCATGGAACTGAAAGCCTGGCAGTGCTTCAGCAGACTTCCCTGAGCTTCACCAGGCTGTGCCCATTCCATGAGAGCTGAGCACTCACATGGTTATGAACTGAGTTGCTGTTGAAACCTCTGCAACCAGCTAAAAAAATCTTATCACTATCTCAGAGTTTTGTTTTAATAATCATCAGCCCTGAACCTCTGGCTTGGAAAAAGCAAGATGCTCTCAGTTCTCCTTCTGCTGCTTGCAGCCATGTGAAGCCAGTGTTTTGATCCAGACTGACAGGAAGCAAAGGACCAGGATGCCTGGAATGCTTTGCTCACCCTGGGTATTCCTGCCCATGGGGCTGAGAAAGTTAGGGAACACCAGCCAAGGAATACTTCAAATGAGAGCACAGAGTTTACTTTTGGGGGGTTTGTTTCTTCTGTCTTAACATTCTTTATTTAAAGGAAGAGTGACAGTAATTTCCTGAACAAGGCTGGGCAGGGAGTCTTTAAGAGGAGCAGTCTGGAGGAGAAGCAGCAAAGTGAGTTGCAAAGCACTGAGCCCAGAGCTGTCAGTCAAGCAGTAGAAATCATCTTTCATCGCCTGGAATGAAAGAAGGTGTATTTTCATCATCCATTTGACCTTGCCACAATGGGTGTAAATACAAAACCCTAATTTCTAGTATTTGCAAGACAGGAAAGTTAAGTAGAAGGGTGATTGCAGGTAAGGATCAGGGGTTCATTTCCCTATTTATACAAAGCTCATTCTTGCCATCACTAGGATAGCACTTCCCCAACCTTTTTCAAAGCAGGCTTTTTGTTAGTTTTAAATTATATCATGCCTTAGTAATGAGTGTGAGACTCATAGTGCTGAGGTAAAGGAGGTGGAAATAATTTGCTCCCCTTGGTTAGTAGAATTTAATAGTCTCTTGCCACAGACTTTTTATTTGTAAGAATGCTTAGCTCCAGCCTTGGAAGACAATGAGAGCCATTAGGTGCCAAAAGCATCACAGGAAACACTCAGAACCTTGCCAAGTGTTTCCTTTCTGTGTTAAATTACAAAGCCATAAGTGCTGGAAGCATTGTTCCTACTGGGTTTTAAGTGAAATACCAATCTTCCAAAGAGATCCCCCTGTTCCCATTGAAATCCATGGAGCAGCCTATGGGAAATCAGTGGGAATGTTGGTGTGAGTTCTCCCAAAAGTGATTCTCAGTGCTCCTCTCGTGACAGGGAGCTTTATTTGAATGGCACCTACCGAGATGTTGGTGTGGCAGAGCTGCACCTCCCTGGGCTCTGGGTTGATGTGAAGTGCTAAAGCCCCAGGGGTGATTCAGGGAACACTCTCAGGGCCCTCCACAGGCAGCAGCCAGCCAGGGAATCACTGTCTCCAGCTCAGGGCTGCAGTGGGGGAGAAAGGGATGAATAACCTGTTTGTTAGCACTGCCCCATGTTGCCATTACCCTGTTTTTCCTTCATTTCCTTGAGTTCTTTTCTGCACAGCAGTGCAGAATTAATGCTGTGCTGGATTAATGGAAGCATTTCCATCTGACATCATGCACCCAAGCCATCCTCAGTTTTGGCCAGGCAGGACAGGCCAGGCCTGGGGACAGTGTGGCACTCAAAAACAGAACTCAGAAACAGAGGGCTTCTGTCAGGGTCTGTGCTGGAAATCTCAGTACAGCATCAGCCACATCATTCTCTGGACTCCATGGCATTGCTCCCAGGATAAATAAACCCTTCCTTTGGTCTGCAAGTGCTTTAAATTAGTTGTCTCAAGGTTTTCCTTGTTGGCAGGTTATTTCTGAAGTGAAGGATCCTGGAGCTCCAGGCACCCAAGGGCTCTGTGGAGCGTCCTGAAGTGTGCGCGCTGACTGGCAGGCTCTTCCCGTGGAAGTGAGGGCTGTGGGGTCAAGCCTTTGATGACATGAACAGACCCAAACCTTCTAAATTTGCTTCTGTAGCCAGCAGGCAGAAGCAGAGGGTCGTGTTCCTTCACCCAGCCTGTCAGGCTGGGCATCAGAGCGAGCCTCTCAGTGAGGTTCATGCCTGCTTCATTTGTAATCTGAAATTCATTTTCTTTAGGCAGAACTTGATCCCAGCTACATCACCTCCAGTCATGTACAGGAAAAAGAATTTTGTCTCCTTAATTTTGTGGTAAAACTGCCAGAGTATAATTTCTCTGTGAAAGGAAATAGACACTGAGATGTTTTAGGCACCTTAGAAGGACTATTTCATATTTAAAGCATGGATAGAAAGGGAAATAAGAGCAGCTTGTTCTATAAACAAACAGTACTACAAACACTCTGCAAAATTCACTGAGTGAAGCCCAAAGATCCAAAATCCAGTGCTCCTGAAACTTTCCACAGCTACTATTATTAGCTATGTTATGTGTAAAGCCAGAACTGAAGGATTCCAACCCTCCACATGGCAAAGAGAAGGTCAACTCCTGGTCATGCTTCACTGAGAGTATAAAGTGCTCATGTGCTTGTTCCACTCAGCACTTCTCATTTAACCAGGAGTTAACTTGGGAACAGGTATTAAAAAGGGAGAGAATGTGCTCTGGAAGGTGTTTTTTCCTGAACTGCTCCTAAACAAGTGTTTTGTCTTTAAGTATGGCTTACCATTGGTGCTGGTTTTCTGGGAAAGAGTCAATGATATAATTTTTGTACTTTTAGTTAAAATGTGAAACTACCCATGCATTCCCATGCTGTAATTACCACGTGCTGATGGGGCCACCCTGGTGGCCAACAGCTCTAACTGTGCCTGTCTGTTTGCACTTGCAGGAGCACGGAAGTCATGAGTACTGTCTCAGGTACACGAAGTACAACAATCACTTTCACTGTCCGACCCGGAGCCAGCCAGCCGATCACACTGCAGAGCAGGTCCCCAGACTATGACAGCAGGACCTCAGGAGCAAGGCACGCTCCCAGCCCTGTGGTTTCACCAACAGAGATTAATAAAGACATCCTGCCTGCTCCTCTGACTGCTTCTGCTTCAGCCTCATCTCCTTCTCCAACTCTGTCCGATGTATTTAGCCTACCCAGCCAGCCCCCTTCTGGGGACTTATTTGGCTTGACCACAGGGCGCAGCAGGTCTCCTTCTCCCTCAATATTACAACAGCCAATCTCAAATAAGCCTTTTACAACTAAGCCTGTCCACCTGTGGACTAAACCAGATGTGGCAGATTGGTTGGAAAGTCTAAACTTAGGTGAACATAAAGAAACATTTATGGACAATGAAATAGATGGCACACATTTACCAAATCTACAGAAGGAAGATCTGATAGACCTTGGAGTGACTAGAGTTGGGCACAGAATGAACATAGAAAGAGCTTTGAAGCAGCTGCTGGACAGATAAGAATAGCTATTTTGCCTCACAAACTTCTGTTGATAACTAGAGATGGGCTGGTACTGACATACCCCAAATGCCTTGTCTGTCTGTGAGTGCCAGCAAAATTGGGGGGGGAGGGGGAAAACAGATGAATTCCTGGTACTCAGGTGATGCAGACTGTCTGCTACATGCCCAAACACAAACCTAAAGATGCTAAAGAAGTGGGGCCATTTTATTTCAAAGCTGTGGGGAGATGTGAGAGAGAGACAATTGTTAACTTTAAAACTCTTGATACTGCCCTCAGCCGGGACCGTTGCGTGACGATTTTCTTTTAAAATTGCAAATATTTCAGGGTTTCTTTTACTGACAGGAAAAAAATAATTGCATTTTATTTTATTCTCTTCTTGACATTCAGTCTACAAGCAGACTTCGTTCCCCAGCCCTTGGTTCATTTTAAGAGGACAGGTTGTTCCATTACCACTCAAACCCAGTTTTATCAGTAGCAGGGATATTGAGGCGAGCACAGGAGTTTATATTCCTCTTTTTTTACTGGCATAACTCCCTGATCTGTTGGCAGTGAAGCTGGTTGTTCTGCTGGGGTCAGTCCAATGGTAACCTTGCTCTGTTTTACCTGGTATTTCTTTATTTCTGCAGTGGTATTTAGCACTCTTCCAAGGTGGCAGAACAAGTTCAGTGCACGCTCCATTGACATGGCCTGTAGGATGGTGCAGATGTTGAGTATGGGCTGAGGAGGGACCACACTTAGAGGTACAGCCAAGTGAAGCTAGTTTGAACCTGAGACCCCCCAGTTCTCAACCAGCTCAGCTGCTGCTGAGTCAAAAGATGAACTCCACGAGCCAGGACAAACTTTGGTGTGCAGGCACAGCTTTGGGACTTGACAGTGAGACACTGAGAGAGGCTGAGCCCTGGGAGGTGCTGCTTAATTCAGTGAGTGGTAAGTGCCTGGGTATTTTGAACAGCAGGCTGAGAACGAAGGAGAAGAGAGATGAATGTTCCCATTGAAGTCAGTGGGAAGTGTGCCAGGATCTGAAGTGAGAGAGGGATTTCAGCCTGTTAGGATGGAAACGCTTCAGATCCTTGAGAGGAGGCAGAGAGGTGATGCCAAGATGGAAAGAGCTGTCGAGTGTCTCGGGGTGCGTGTGTTCTGAGAGCCAGGAGGACTGGGGAGGGATCCAGGCTCTCATTTTATCACTGCTGGCAGGAACTGACTCTGGACAAGGACAGAGGGCCGGGCACTGGCCCCCAGCCCATTCCTTGGCACGAGAGGTGGGAGCATCCTGCCAGAACCCAGGGCTGGGAGTGGGGCAGAGAGAACTTTTGGGAGACATCCGTCAGCAGGGGAGAAACACCCATGGCTGGTTCACACGGCTTTGTTTTAAAAAAAAAAAAATTATTGTTATTTTTTTCAACTTTCAAGTTAACAAGTCTCTCTCTGCATGTTTGAACTCCCCCTTGTAATTAACACCTCTGAATATCTGTGAGTTTTGTAGGACTTTCTGGACAGAATATTCAAGATGTTCAAGGTGGGTAAATTGGGTGTGGATGGCTAAACTGCCTCCCTACCAAACTTTCAGGTTTCCTTACATTTTGCAAGGTACCTGAACTTTCTTTCCTTGATATGGTCCTTGATATGGTCCAGCCTATCTCTAATTTTTTTATTATTGTGATTATTTTTTGCTCACAAACAAGTGTCTAATTAGGTCTGCAACAGCCCTAGTATGAGTACATAAAATTTAGCATTTTAAATATCTTTCTTTACTGCAAGTTTAAATAGTTGTACAGATAGTTTATAAGCACAATATTTTAAGAAAATAAGTGGCTGGTCTACTGGGCAGCCTTTGTGCCACTTCAGTGCTAGGAAGTTAAAAACAGAAAAAAAAACCAAACAAAAAAAAAGAAAAAAAAACTTTTTGTGGTTTACTACTATTTCTGTGGAATAATTATAAAGTCTTGACCTTTTTAAAATCAACCTCATTTGGATGCATCTGAACCAGCAGAGCTGTGTTATATTTTCTATCTTTGCTAGAACTTCTACAGAGGAGGATGAATATTTCTTCAAAAGTGGTTACAGTTACCAACACATTGGAAACTCATAAAAATCAACTTATTTAAGCCTCCTGCCCCCTTTATGGAACAGCAAATCTTTTGACTTACCATCTGTTACTGCACTCTGTTTGTATTTGGGGAGTTCCAAGGAACCTTGTCATAAAAACGAAGCACCGAGGCGTTTTGCTGTTGAGGAGTGCTGAGTTTTTCCATGGGAGGTGTAGAAAATGGCAGTTCCACTCAGATAGGTTGATGCAGGCAACTTGAGGCCATCACACACTTCAAGAAGTGAAAAAAAAAAAAAAAAAAGGTAATTTAGCCATCTTTTGTCTTCCATTTGGTGATACAACAGAATTCAGTAAATAAACCACTGATGCCATGCTCTTTCTCTTTTTTTTTTAATTTTTTTTTTGTTTGTTTCTTTGGGTACAGTTGCTATTACCTCTATAACATGTGCCAGAAATACGTTAGGAAATAAATACAGTAGTAAAAGAAAAAACGTAGAAGTCGACTTTTAAAGCTGCTTTTTTTGGATCACAACCTTCCTGTTGGTTGAACTTGCCCTGAGCAAGCGCTGACACACCCAGTAACTCCCAGCTGGGACCGTCCCTTCCTCACACAGGTGTGGCTCCTGCTCATGTATCTCTTCAGGTCCTCCAAGAGCAGGTACAAAACAAGCAGATGAAAGAGCTGTAAGGGAATAGTTTTTTCACCTCGTGTCCTGTGAAGCAAAAAGGTAAGGAGGCCTGAGGGGACCTACTTGGACCACCAGAATGCACCTCTGCCAAGTCGAGTTCAGTCTCCAGCTCTGAGGGGTGGTTTGAAACAAAAAAAAGAAAGCAATAGTAACAGATAACGCCATGGCCTCCGAGTATTTTCACCAGGGGGGAGGAGAGAAGACCCATTTCTTTCATACTACTCTGATAGTGAAAAACAAAGTTATTAGAGATCTATGATATTCTGGGTTTTAGGATCAACTTTTGTTTATATACTGTAATTTAAATAAATTGCATTTACATGCCTAGTTTCTGTAATATTTGTGTATACAATACCAAAATCTTACAAGATGTAAATTGTGTATAACTGCACAGACTCCTTGCCCTAGGTGTCTGAGACCATTTTAAGTTTAATTCATATATTATAAAATGACTAGATGTGACTGTTGATTTACAGAATTTACATATCACAAAGAAGTTAATTATTTGTGGTACTTAATAAAAAAATAGTGATTTTTTTTTTCTTTTCCTCTCAGTTCTTAGAAAGCATTACCCAGTTGATCTGGCGATGATTATGTGTATGAGCCACAAATATTGATAATTTTTCCATTACATTTTTTCTTTTCTTTTCTAGATACTAATATGTTTCTCGCTATAGTTTGTGTAACAACTTGTGTTCACGTTATCTATGTTGCTGTAATTTTTGTGCTTTAATTCCTCTTATTTCGACTGATTAAAAAAAAAAAAAAAATCAAGCTCCTGTAACTTGCACTTTTCCCCAATCCTTAATACTCTTGTATGGCAACCAAAATTACTGTAAGAAATAAATATAATATTGCACTAAGGGTGTGGTTCTGATTGCAAACAGAGAACACTGTCTGGATTTTTATTAAAAAAGAAAAAAAATAAGTTACCAAAAAAAGTTGCAATTTGTTATTGAAAATGCATAAAATGCTTTAACAAAATGTAGATAGAACTAAGGGGAAATTATTGATTTATTGTTGGGAAAAGCACTTCCTGTTTATTTTTATTCCTTTTTTTTTTTTTTTTTTTTAAACATTTCTTTTTC
>VXBC01004517.1:472901-501774 GCA_013399945.1 Ploceus nigricollis
GTTCATTTACTGAATTTCAAGGGTCACGCTTGAAATCTGGAAAAGCAGGAAACTTTGAAGGGGACAGGTAGAAAACTGCATTACCTGATTTTTTTTTTTTTTGCCTTAAGGTGGAATTCCGAAATGTGTGGAATGTTCTTTGTTCGGGGGAATGCACGCCCCCGAGCTTCAGTGCTGCTGGTGCTCTGCGATTTCACGGGGCACTGAAAAGTGGGGGTTTGGGGATTTTATTTTTATTTGGAGCTGGGGTTTCTCTGGGGCAGAGCAGCTGTGCATAGGGGAGGAGGGAACAGTACTCGTTGTCCAACTTTGTGCATCTTGTGACTTTGAAATCTGTACCAGCGGGCTCTGTTTGTACTGTGAATAAACAAGGCTGCGAATGGAAAAAAAACCCAACCAAACAAAAAAAAAACAAAAAAGGAGGAAACAATTCTCATCTTCTTTTGGCTTAAGTTAAAGATTTGTTTTTCTATCTTTAAATGGTGATGCAATGAAGAGTATTTTTTGTTTTTATTTTCTAAGATATTGGAATAAATGCCTAGAACCGTTGCCATTTGGTTTCATATGTTCCTTAACTACGAACCTCTTCTCAGCTGTCGTTCTAGCTCATCATTTTTATAGCCCTCTGTTATTATTTCTCTCATGATTTCCCAACAACAATTACTTGGCAGCTTTGTTTTGTTAAAAACATAAACTAGAACCAGCCTGTTTGGGGTTTTTTTATTTACTTATTTCAGGTATTGTGGCAAACATCTGTGTATCCAAATAAAGTCAGGTATTTCCAGTGCAAAACAAAGAATGCTTTGCAATTGTCACTGCTTGTTGGCCAAAGAAATGAGAAGAGTTGATCATTGCTGTCGTTGTGTACATTGTATCAATGTGTTCTGCTTTATTCTTTGGTTTCTGTATTTTTTTTCTGGTTTTTTTTCTGTATTTTCCTGCATTTCGTGGACTTTCATCCCCTCTGTCCTTGGCTGGGCCACCCAGAGTAGCATGATTGTAACAGCGCTTCAGAATGTGTGTTTTTTTTAAAAAAACAAAAACAAAGCAACAAAAAAATTGTATGTGCCTTATAATTTTCCACCTGGATCAGCAACACTGTATTTCACATAAAAAGCTTTATCTTCAAGGTGTTCAGTACCTGACAAACAGAGAGTGCTGGGGTTGGGATGAGCTCCGTGTCACTGCTCTAGGAAACCCTGAGGAGCTGCAGTGATTCAGACCTTATCTCACCACATTTTTGGCATTGTGAGCCTGATTTCAAGTCTTCTATTCAAATCAGGCAAGCAAGAGGGGGAAAAGAAATGAGATGAGACTGTTATTTTGGGTTCAGTTCACTGCCATAAATCCTGGGTGGTTGGTACAGTTGACGTGGGCTGTGTTTCACAGATGAGGTAACGATGATAAATAAATAAACCAAGTGGACTTGATGCCATTAAGTCTGCCACAAACTGGTTCTGTGCCACTGACATCTAGTGGAACCTGATGGACACTGTCTCAGAGCAATATCAGACCTTTAAAAATATTTATTTATTTATTTATTTACTTTCAACTACTGTCATTCTTTCTACAAGAAGCCGTTTTAGAAAATTTTGTATTGTTGTTACTTAGGTTGGCCTGAGTACTTAGGCCTTTAGTATTTTACAGAAAGGCTGACTGTATAATTACACAAATTATACATGAATGAGAAGTCTTTAATGTGTTTTCTGGTCTCTCTGTGCTTATGTTTTCTCAGTTTTCTGTTTTGAACGTCAGCATCTCCATGTGATACTTCATTTGCATCCGGCATGGTTTTTAATGGGAATATAGATTTTGTCTCCAGTACTGTAAACCTTGGACTGTTTTGAACCATTTCTGACACTACAACCTGATGAACAACAGCCTGTTCAGCTCCAAATTGTGAAGAAAAAAAAAAAAAAGTGAGTTTTGAGGTTAGGAAGCAGTTCAGAACAGCTGGGGGGGATTTCCCTGATGCGCTTGCAGTGCTGAAGTTTGGTTTCTCCAGTAAAATTCCAGTTGTTTTTTTCCTCAGGACTGATGCCAGGAGGAATCCGTGCACGTGTGTGTGAGTTCTTGTACGCTTTCAATGTAAAGGTCCTTGGGCAGCCTTAGAAAACAATGTACAGATAGGACACCAGTGTTGCATGTGCTTAAACCTGTACTGGAATCAATGTCGCCGTGTACCTGTTTGCTTTGGAAATCTGAAGAGAATACAATATACAGAAACCTCAAAATCTACCTCATGTTTTAATGGGTTCTTTTCCACTGGTGTTCTCCCGTTACCTGAGTGTCTCTGAGGGTTCCCTGCTGGGTGCAGGGAGTGGCCAAGCCTGGCTCTCCCCACCCAACTCGCCTCTAGAAAATCCTGAGTGAGGAACTGCTGGGGCTCTGTCGTTCTTCTGTCCTTTTGTTGTGACCCTGTGCTGCACCTTGGGGTCTCCTTTGGGGTCAGACCTGCAGTGGCAAGGGCAAGGTGAGAGCTCCAAGAGATCAGACGGAAAGGGGACTGAGGCAGAACTCACTTATCATTTTCTCATTTCTGTTATTGATGTTTTTATCACTTACCATTTACTTGTCGCGGTGCTGACAAGTGAACAACAATCACTTCATTTTTATCTGGGTGTAGTCAAATAGTGCAAAGAAATACTATTATGTTTAGAATTCTTTTTCAAGCTGTGCTGCATCCCATCTCTCCATTTGCTCTGTCTCAGCAATTTTCTTTCCTTCCAAAGCAGTGGGTGTCAGCTTTAGTGTGTGCAGCATTCTGTAGGTTCAGCTGGCTGACCTGTAAGACTTTTAGTGCCCCGGTAACGGACATTTACAGGTGTACACTTCACCTGAGGTCATTTGAAATGTCCAAAACTGCTCATTTGCTGCATCACAGAGAAGGCACAAAGCAAGGGCAGGTGACTCCCTGAAGCTACTTTTCAGTATCTAGGAGCGGCCAATTCCTCCCGTCTGTGCCTTTGGAGGAGGCCACGGACACACCTTTGGCTCTGTCCTGTGGGCACAGCTCCAGCCGCTGACCTTGGTGCTGTTCTGCCACCCTTGGGGACAGAGCCACCCGCAGCAGAGCTCATCCTCTGGGTGCTGCCTGTCTGTGCTGCTGACCAGGCTGGTTTATCCCAGGGAAAATCAGCTGGAAAGCCCAGAGCCACGGGAACAGGGAAAATTTCCTTGTATCATATGCATGGAGTGGAGAATCCCGCCAGGAGTTCCATGGGACCGCTCTGTCGGAGGGAACAGGGAAGAAGTGAAATTTGGCTTGGCAGGGACGTGCACAATACCCAGCCACAAAAAAAGGCAAGGAAATTTGACCAAGGAATAAGCCCCTGTAGATGTCAGAGGTTGGAAGGCGTTCACAGGAGCTCAGGACCAGCGGGATAAGGGTGGGAATGAGCTGCTGTGCTGGGAGCGGGGCTTGGAGCAGGGCTGGGAAGGACTTCCTCTGTTTAACCACAAAATGGGAGGCTGGAAGGAGCTGTCTGATTTTTCCCCTCACGTGAGGGGTGAACTGCCCCTGAGGGGAGGGGGGTGACCGAAGGGAATGCTGGCTCTGGAATAACCCATCACCAGCTGGGGATGGATTCAGGCTGGAAACCAGGAGGGAGCCCAAGTGGGGAGGAGAATGGGGCTGTGCTGGAGTGTCCTGTAGTGTTGTTGTAGGCCCCCAGCTGGGTGATAATTAGCATTGACTCCATGGTTCAGAAGGCTGATCAATTGCTTTATTATATCATCTTATAGTATATTTTACTATACTTCTATTACACTATATTACAGCAGCAAGAGCTCTCACTAACTACTCACTACTAACTCATGACTCTCTCTCCTGAGAGACCTGACACAGCTGTGGATCCAATTGGTCAATGAATCCAAACACCATCACCAGAATCCAATCAAGCAATCACCTTGGGTAAACAATCTCCAAACACATTCCACATGGGCACAACAACGAGTAGAGATAAGAATTGTTTTGATTCTCTTCTCAGCTTCTCTCACAGCTTCTCTCAGGAAAAATCCTGAGAAAGTCTGTGCCTGCTCTTTGTGGTCAGAGAGCTGCTTGCTGCCACACTGTAGGAAACAGCCTGGGATTTATTCCTTATGGCACACAACTGATCCTGGGACAGCTGTAAACTCTTCTGCCAGAGCTGTGGGCTGAGGAAAACGGGATGGAGGGACCAAGTCGCCTTTCCTGGAGCAGCCTGGGCTGGTGGAAACTGCCTCTGCCATGGCAGGGAAAGGAAATGAGAGGGGTTTTAAGGTCCCTCCCAACCCAGACTGTTCCAGGGGTTCATGATTCTATTGAAAACTATTAATTAGATTAATACTGAAACACCAGACCAAGCTCTGGAGCAGAGAAAGAAAATCTGGGATATTGCACCTAAAATATGCCAAATCTAAAGCCTGGCTGCAGCATTAAAGAACTCCAGGGAAAAGGGGCAAACGTTTCTTCAGGAAAGATAAAATTTCCACCTCCGCACAGTTCTGCATGCTCTTGTCAGCACAAAATAGGTGCAATAAAACAAATAAAACAGTGATGTGCAGCTCCTTAGAGATTAAATTCAAGGTTGCACAAGCCCCAGTATTCCTGCTAACAAATGCCATTTAGTCCTTACCTTCAGGTTCTGTTTGTTTTCGTGGCTTGTTTTATTCATTTTTTATTTTTTTAAAGAAAGAAAGAAAACAGCTAAAGATCACTGGGGCATTTATTCATTGTCCTTGTCTCCAAGGACAGCAGAAAATTTATAGCAGTTTCTATAACGCCTAAAATCTTTAGCAAAACACATGCATTTCTTTTTTTTTTTTTTAATTATTAAATAACAGATACAGGAAATGTTCTAAAGTAAGGATGTTCCATCAGACTGGAAAAAACTATCTAATTAATCACAGTAAGCAGCCCTGTGAAGAATTTCAGAGATTTGAAAGGCAAAACCAATATTAATTAAAAAACCCCAGAAACAAATATGTGGTTATGTCCCCTAAAGGGCAACAGGGCCACCTGTCAGGACACCAGTGGACTGTGCCAAATATTTCATTATATTGCTTACTTGCAATACCGAAAACACAAGATTTATCTCATTATTAGAGGTTCTTGGGTTTATTACAAGGCTCAGTTTTATCCCTGCCCTGTAAATGGGGCACAAATAAAGCCTCCCACAGAAATAAGCCCTAGCTTGTCTGAGGTTTAAGTCTAATAAACTGTTTAATATTTTTGTTGTATCACTGCCTTTTTTTTTTTTTTTTTTAATACTCAGGACACCTTCCTTTTCCTGACTGATCTCTTGTTCTTCCTGGATAGATGAAATTCTATATTTTCCCTCATGATATCCAATATAAACTAACAACATTTGTATTTGTTTGCAGTTACCAGCTACAAAAGCCAAAGGCCAAGACTGATGAAGGCCAAGGCCTTACAGAAGGAAAAGGTGATTCCAGTGCAAATTAGCAGCAATACGATTTTAAAAGCAGCAGAACTCAGAATGAGCTCACTGGAGGATCTGTTTCCAGATTGCACTGGAAATAACACACAATGTTCAGTAGAGAAATCGCGTTATCAACTTGCAATACTCCCAGGCTGTGTTTGAGTCTGAGATTTTGATGGCCTTTATTTTTATCAGTGCTTTGCTGACCACATTAAAGTTTTCTGCGCTACTGTGCAAACACAGGGGAGGCAGAGCCATAAGAGGCTTGGTTAATGAGGAATTTTACTTTATTTTGTAGCTGTCACACTGATGAATTCAGGGTGAGATGGTAGCTTGTTTTTTTCCAGGAACTGTAGTAGCACTCTGTGTGCCTGGGAATAATCAGAAAATTGTTTAGGTTGGAAAAGTCCTCTAAAATCATCCAAGAGCTGCCAAGCCCTCCACCAAACCATGCCCCCAAGTGCCACATCTATGTGGCTTTTAAATAATTTAATAATTCTACATAACGTCAATAATAATTGATCTTGAACTTGAGCTACTTCCCAGGCTGGGAGGTGCCAGTGTCTAGGGCTGCCTGGCACAGAGGAGCAGGGATGTTGCACCAATACCAACATGTGGAGGAGCAGGACGAGTGTAAATGAGCACCTGATGAAATGAGCACCCACTGCTGAGGGCAATGAGCAAGGAAAGGACAGCCAGCAGCCGGGAAAGGACACCTGGCTGCAGAGCTGACGCTCCTGCATTTCTCCCTTGGCTGACCTGGCCCACAGAGGCACCTCCCCTGTTCCACTCAGGGTGACTTGGCTGCCCCTGGCTCTGGTGTGGAACAGGAGAGCTCTGAGTGGTGCTTGGGGGAGTGAACCCACCCACGGAACAAAGAGCTGCTCCCGGCTCTGCATCTGGCAGGGAACAGCTCCCTCCCTTCCAAAGCTTCAGCCAGTGCTGATCCCCGGCCAAGATCCAACAAAAGGCTGTTTTGGGAATGGTTTTGTACTCCTGCTGACCTGCCCATGGTCACTCTGCCTGTGCTTTGCTTTCAAAGAAAGGCCAATAATTACTGCTGGCAATAATTATGGCACTGGGCAAGCAGGAAAGCAAAATACAGAGTTTCTCCAAAGTTCTCTACGCCTTCCAGACCTCCTAAAAAAAACCCCAAATAAATGACATTCCCAGCGATGCCCCAGCTCCTGACTCGCTGTTAGCCTGATGTTTATTCCTCACTTAGGACTCCTCCTCGTGCAGTGGGGTTTGCAGGCCAGAGAATTAACAAATCTTGTTTAGCTTTCAATTTCAGTATCTCTGTCACAGTGCACTTTTGCTGCCTGAAACTTCCACAAGCCAAAACCTGGCATTGGGAATTGCAAACACTGCCTGGGAAGTCACGTAAGCCCAACTCTCTAAGGATAATTTTCTTTTTTTTTTTAAAGTGGGAATTTTGCTAGAAGTAGCTGAAATGGATGATTTTTAAATTTTTGGCTATTTAAAATTTTTGATTATTTAATCAATTTTGCCTGACTCCACCTGGCCATTAGACCCTGTGTTTGGGGAAGCCGTACCAGAGCTCCACACTCCTTTCAGGGTTGCCTTGCTGTGTGAGGCAGTGGAAGATGTAGTGCCTCTTTTTCTGTCCCAGCTTCCCGGATCCTGGGACAAATCTATCAAGTGAAGCTACTTTGATCAATCCAAATTCCCTTTTTGGAAGTGATCCAGGGCAGTACTCTACGCTTGGCCTCGAGATCGATCGATTCTTGCTCTTTTCCTCTGCCCATGGATTAATGTCTCACTTTCTACTTCACCAAGGGACTTTGCAGCAGCTCCTGTAGAAATGTGGTCAATGTGAGCAGAATTTGAAGCAGCTTCAAATTTAGTACAAATCCAGCACCACATCATGAGCATCCTGTTGATAGATATGGACATGACTGCAGCCTGAGTTTTGGAGGCTCCACATCCCTTTTTGACAAGGAAAAGCCTGCAGCAAGGGGAAGAGTTCTTGAACTGCATCCCAGCAGGAGCTGACTTGGAGTATTCAACATCCATAGGCTGCACTGGGAAAGCTCCTGGTACAGACTGGATTGTCTCAGAAAATCAGAGGTGGCTTCAAGTCCGCATTTGCAAAGCCAAACCAGCACTTGGGGATGCTCCCTGTGCTTCACTTGGTAATTTCCCCTGATTCCTGCTCCTCTTCCTTGGGTAAAAGTAAAAAAAAAGAAACACAGTTTGGTTGATTCTTGCTATTGAAAATCTATTTAAATTAAAAATCAACAGCCAAAAGCAGATTAGACGGCCACAGGTGTCTCATGACAGAATTTCTCCACTCCATGCAGCCTTCTCCACGAGGTGAGGCAATCCATGAATAACAACTAGCATTAATCATCAGCACCATTAAAGAATTAAAAAAAGGCTGTTGGGATTTTCTTCCTCAACGTTTCCAGCGGTGCATCAAGCACCAGATTCCCAGAGAAGTTCAGGGTTGCAACTATAAAATCTGGACAGCAAGGCAGGACCTTCCTGCTGGCAGGACTGAGAGGAGCAAAGCCTTGGGAACGACCCACCCTGCCATGAACAAGAGCAGAACAGCTTTAAAGGGATAGAAAAGTTTATTTGATGTAACCCCACGTCTGCGTTTGCAAGAGCACTCAGTGCCCTGCTGCCACCAGCATTCCCAAAATCCAGGAGCAGCCACAAACCCTACAGCCCACTGGTGTTTTTAGCAGAAGTAACAAGCACATAAACAAAAGACAAAGCTGAGCCTGATGCTGAGATTTTTCAAAAGAAAATTATAAAAAAAAAATATTCCATGCAAATGGTTCAAAAATTTTATTGAATATTTAATTTACAAAAATCATATCCCTATGAGGTGTTCTAATATTGAATAAAATAAACAGCATATAAAACCCAACCCTAGTAATGCAAATACAACACAGATATGAGACCATGGAAAGGAGAAAAAAATAGTAATAATCATGACACACATGTGACATTCATGAAGGATTGTCCCAACCATCCAAGAACTGGTTCAACACGATGCCTTCTCCCTTGATACTCTGTACAATTCACCATTTTGTACAGGCCTTCCATATTCCATTGGTCCAAATTTAGAGTTGATAAGAAGTCTTTGCCTTCTCTCTTGGCTGCTACACCAGATTTGACATTTTCCTTTTGATCAGAAGGTGGAAACAGACAGTACAGACACTGAACATGTGCACTATTGGATGCAACTTGCTATCTTTGGTAGGGACCCTAAATCTGCAGTGGTCAGCTTTCTAGAGTGACTAGGAATTTCAGTTTTGGCAAAAAAAAAACCACCCCAAAAACCAAACAGGTTTAATTGTGTTGTTTAGTAGAACACTACTGGCAGTTTCTCTTGAACATACAAAAAAAGTCTCTTGTCTGGTTTAAAAATGGAGATCATTTACAGGGGTTTCAAATCCAATCATTAACATTCCTTGACTTGAAAATGGTTCCATAAAATGTCACTACTGCACAGCAGGCCCTTCCTTCCTTGTGTGAGCATGGATGCACTGCACACAGAACACAACTGCAATCCCACCCCCTCCTGCCTTTTCCTCCCATTTAAAGCAATGGGAATATTCCTGCAGATCTGGATGCCAGTTTCCTTCTGAACAAGCAGGAATCTCCTTGGGTGACTTAACACTTGCACAGTAACTTTTCCAAGTTTCCCCGGGAAAAGAGGAGGGTGAAGCAAAAACAAAAGGGTGAAGGAATTTGGGACAATCAGTGCTAGAGAGTTTGCAGCCCTCCTCTGGGATAACACGAGCAGGAGGAGCAGGACCAAGAAAAAATAATTTAAAAAGAAGAAAAAAAAATTAATTTAAGAGCCAAGGAACTCCACTTTAAAGGAGAAGGAAAAAGTACCAGACTGTTTCCTTCATAACATTAATATTCCATAAATATTGGACAGTATTTGATTAACTGCAACTGTAAAACATTTTCTTCATTTTTTCAAGCACTATCTGGAAAAGAAAAGAAAAAAAGGAAAGAAAAAAAGAAAAAAAAAAAAAAGAAAATAAAAAAAATCAACTCTGCACCTCCCCAGTCCTCCCCACTTGGTGGAAATGCAAACAGCCTGCATAGCCATGACTTTCTCAGCTGCAAATGCTTAGTGGAAGACTAAACTAGACTTGAATACTTGACTAAATCTGCTCACTTCGGAGTAAAACATGCAATATTACAGCAGACAGCTACCTGTCCTCCAAAAGGCTTGGCTAATTTGGCAGAGAAGAAAGGTTTCCAGATGAAAATAAATCCCAAGAGCCTCGGTGAAAGACAGAGTAGTTACAATATATTAGCGGTTTCTGTGCCATAAATGTTTTAAAAAGCATCAGCAAAGTATTAAATATAAAAGCCATATGCATATACCCCCTCCATCCTTGGGAAAGCCTCGTGGTCTGTCTGTAGTGTGTGAAGTGGTGTGTGGGCTGGGGAATTAAGGCATGAGCAGCAGCAGGAGTCCCTACTGCCTGAGCTCCACGTAGTTGGCGGGGAAGAGGCCGTAGCGGCCCTTGCAGACCCCTCTCCACCAGCCGTCGTCGATCATCTCGATGTTGGTGATGATGTCGTCGGGGTCAAAGGAGATCTCGTCGTCACCCGCTGCAGGGAGAGCCCAACAGGGTCAGCACCCACACAGCCGAGGGCTCACAACAGCCCCAGCACTTGGGTGAAAGAGCTTTTTGGAAACTGCCACCAGTCCCACAAACAGCACCCAGTAATTTGCAATCCGCACCCAGTAATTTGCAATCCCCAAATCCCTGATTTTGTTAAACCCCCAAATCCCTGATTTTTCATTTGAGAGCACAAGAGGTATAAAAAGGCAAAGGAAAAATCCAGATTTATCTCATGCAGAACAGAGTTTTCAAAGCCAAAGGGTGAAAACAAGAGCTTTGCTCACCAGCTTGGTAATCGTAAAGGGCTATGGCTGTGATCCCAAGTTCATTTTCATACTCATCATACGTATTTTCTTCTGAAGAGAGGAGGGGAGAACAATTAAAACATGAAGTACATTATCACCCTCAGTTCTTTTTTGTGGTGCTTCTCCTTCAGTTGCACTGCTAACCCACACAGGAAGCAGGCAACAACACATGCTAGGTTTCAGCAGTGCTGACGTTCCTTCTGCAGGGACTTATTCCCTCAATCACACACAACTGAGGCATAAAAAGAAGCATTTACAAGAGGCACTGAGTACAGGACTACATAAAACCAATGAGCCCTGTACTGCTTCTGTAAAATGTGACAGGACAGCTGAGCCCAAGACCACTGTGTAAGACAATAATTAATACAAGTGGTGGCATGCTGGGGGGGCAGAAAGGGGTCTGTTTAGAATTTCCAGGTTTTTGTACCAGATTCATCATTCACAGCTCATTTAGTAACCAGAAGAGGTGAGAAAAAAAACAGGAATTCAAAAGAATCTTACTCTTGCAGTTTCATAGATGCCTACTCCACTCCCTCACAGGAAGAGAACCCAACACATCAATACCAAGCTCCAAGAATTGTTGATTGGATTTTTTTGCTGGTGTGGCACATGTTTAATCTCCAGCTCTGTGCTTTCTTCTCAAGTTGAGCTACATTCCATGGGGTGGGAATGGTTACCTTTGAATTTCTTTTTGAACTGAGACCCCAGAGAGCACTGTAATTAATCCAACATCATCTCACAAAAGTTAACTAACTTCAGCACCTGAAGTTAGTGGCTGCAGCCATTTATTAATTTCCTAATTAAAGTTTGCCATGTGGAATGTAGAAAGTCTCACTGGACTGAGAGTTTAGCAAACCAGGACAGCGTGCCATCAGCACAGCTGCTCATTAAGCTCTTGCACAAGGAAATAATCCCTATCCTAAAGGGTTTGCTGTGAGACACAAACCTGCTTGGTAGTGGTCTGCTGCTCCTGCCACCTCATAGACAGTCTCTGGCTCGTACTCTGCCTCCCGCTGGCTCACTGCTTCCTGGTAGTCCGGCTGTGCCGCTTTGTAGCCAGCCTCTGGCTCCTGGGCAGCAGGGTAGGATGGGCTGGAGCTCTTGTAGGCTGACCCTGCTTCATAGGAAACTGCATCCTGCAGGAAGACAGGGGAACTCTGTCAGGGCTTTGTGAAGAGGTTCCTGTGCTCAGGATCAAAGCCCACGTCCCAAAGGAACCCCAACAAACCTCGTAGACCGGGCTGGAGGGCGCCTTCTGCTCCGCCACCTGCGTGACAGGAGAGGGTGGTGGGGTCTGCTTCTTGGCTTTAGCTTGCTCCTAAATCCAGGAGAAAGGAAAACTTCAGTGCAGTTCAGTCACTGATGAGGGGACCAAGAGACAACCCTCCAGAACAAAGGACAGGCAATATATCCTGCAATGAACTGCTTTGGTCACAGCAGGACTGGGCTGGCTGGGCTGAGCAGAGCACCAGAAATGCAGCACAGCAGAAGAAAAAAAAGGGAAGAAACAAAACCCCCATGGCACATATGCATGCCTGTGTTTAAAAACAGCCCCAGGGTTGTTTGGCCCATCTCCAGAGGAACTGCAGGGTTTTGGGGCTCAGTGTACTCATTCTGCTCATCAGCTGGCTGGGACTCATGTCCCATTTCAGCCTGAGTTTAAAGAACCTGAAGCCCACACATGCTCTGGGTGCACAAGTGATGAACTGCCTTTGATGAGAAATGGTTGTGCAAGCTCTGGCAGGTCTGCAAAACATCCTGCCAAGGCAAAGGACTGAAGAGCTCAGACAAAAGTAGGTCCTATACAGTGACAGACAGGATTCCAATGTTCAGAGGAATTAAGAGATGTGGTAGAAATAAAAACAGCACTGCTTTTGTGCTCTGTGACACAAAGAATGTGGACCTGTTCTGGCACTCAAGTGCTTCATGCTGTGCCATCCCACCAGTGAATCACAGGGCAATTCCACAATCATTGGAAAGCCACTCAATAGGGAGACAGGACACGGAGGTGCAAGAAGTACTGTGTTGCTCACATGACACAAAACAAGGTAACTATTTCAACAGGTAACTTTCATTTTGCCTCTCTTTACCATAGGTGAAAAGTAAACCATTAATCTATCCAGGGCCAAACTGTCTTCTTCATTGAAAAAAGGAGGAGAGGATGTGTGCAATGAGAATCAGTTACTCCGGCTGTAACACCACAGAGGATTCTCAGGAGAAATGGCAGTACAGAGATGTAGTGGTAGGACTTTGTTGCAAGAAATTCTTCCTTTCCTTTACTTGTCACAGCTCAGAAAAAAATACATCCAACAAGGAAAGCAAAGCGTGTCTTGAGAGCAGAGCCAGCTTTGAAGACAATTCAAAGCTTAGTGCTGTGCTTTCTGGAAAAAGTCTCTCCTGATGCAAACCCTCCCTCGCTTTTAAATCCTGTGCTACAGATAAAAAAGATAAAAAGGCACCAGCAGAGTGAGTATTAGAAGTCAAACCTAAGTTTGGGGACAAATTAAGCAGTATCAATCCATTAATGATGGCAAATGTGGCAACAGTTTGACTAATTTGTCCTAGGAAATGGGTCTGCAATCCAGATTATAGTTTAGGATAGACACAGCGTAATTGCCATAAAACATTTAAATTGCATGGTTACCCTCAGGCTGGGTTTTGTTCCACAGTGAAATGCTCCATGTGAAAGAGCATCCTGCCTTTTTTTGCAAGGCAGCAGAGCACAGTGAAATCATGAGGCAGCACTGACTCAACCCAGACATCAAAGAAGAGCTCCCAGAGCACACTTTGCCTGTGTGACATTTGTGAAAAGCAAACCAGAACGAGGATTACCAGTAACCAGGACTCTGGAAGGAATGCAGTCCATATGTACATTCCCATTGTGGGAGGGTGTATGCCCACATATCCTCTGGAAGTGAAGAAGTTCACTGACAGAAATAAAGTTCACTCCAGTCAGAGTCCATCCCTGCCCTTTGCACTCTCTGTGGATGGTGTGGATCACATCCCTGCCCTTCTCCTGCTCAGCTTGGGAGCAAAGGGCAGTGCCAGCAGAGCCATTTCAGCTCCCTTCAACCTCATCCCCCTTCTCTCTGTGTCTGCAGAATCCCACAATTAACCATGGAGATGTTCAGGCTGTAAGAACATTAATCATCTGGTTACGGGGAAATTTAAATACCAGCTTTGGGGGAAAAAAACTCCAAATGTGTCCAGGCAACAGAATCTTTGATGAGGCACAAGAAAAATCCAGCAAGATAGCTTGGATTTAACCCACACTCACAGCAAAAATACCAGTAGAGAAATAATGTAATTACTGAGATAACAAAGTAATTAAAAAAAAAAGACAAAGCAATTAAGGTCCCTTCCAATCCAAACCATTCCATGAGCTCTTCCTCTCCCAGCTTTTCTCCAGCACAGTAAAGAAACCCCAGGAGTGTTTAGGGGAAGGTACTAGAAGTCCACGTGGAGGAAAGGCAGCATTAGAATGATGCACAGAAGATGAGTTCCCATTCAGCTCGTGATACATTTCTGCAGTGAACACATGCTCACTGCACATCATGATGCCATAAGGCAAAATAGGTGATAAAATGAAAAGGGGGAAACAAGGAAAAATAAAAAATAATAAAAAAAACAATCACTTTAGAGGAAGAGAGCCTACCAGGCAGTCTTTCATACTCTTAAAACAATTAATTACATCAAGCCTTAGTCTCCTGTAATACAACTAATACAAACAAATATGCAAATTCCATAAAGCAGATAAGATACAGTTTCTGACTAAAACATGTCCTGGAATTATCTTGCTCATGAATAATACAAAAATAATGAAGCTTTTACCCATGCCAATGCAAAGTCAATTTTTTAAATTCCCTAACTAAGATTCAATTAACATTTGGAAGATTATCTTCACCTGATCTCCTGGCTGTGTTACACCACCTCCATCTCCCAAAACACTGATCCCAAAGGAACAGCATCACCAGCTCTCACCACAGGGTGAAACTTCTTGAACTTGCAGGGCCTTTTGGGGACCACACAGCTCTCCCCTCATGAGCTCCTCCGTGCCCAAAGGGAATGTGGGACTGCCAAAAGGCAGAAGTACAGGAGGAAAAGGCCAGGCTGGATTCAAACACAGCTGAAGCACAGGCACAAACACACACTTTGAGCTTTAAAGGCCAGCTGGAAAGAAGGAACCTTTTCTCAAAGATTCCCTTTTCTCCCAGCACTGCATTGAAACCAGGCTGCTCCAATGGGATTTGACTCTTACTGACCTCCAGTTTCCTCCGAGCCTCCTCCTGTTCCTGCTTCTCCCTGGCCATTCTTTGGGCTCTTTCAGCTTCTGCCTTCCTTCGGTCTTCCTGCTCTTTCTCCTTGGCCAGGTTCTCAAAGTTAGCTCGGATGCTGCTTGTTTTATTGGCAACTGTAACATGGAGAAGAACTCAAGTCAAATCATGTCTCAGGTTCTATATAAAAGTAGCCTGGAATGAGTTTTTGCTACGAATTTCTGCTTTTCTGCCCTCTGAGTTTATAGTACAGTCAGGAAAGTCCTTCTATCCCTCTTTCTTCCTCTCCCTTCCCAGCTCAAACCTCTTGTGCATCTTATTTCTCTTCGAAAAAACCTCTGTAATGCTTCTCCCTCCTCTCCTTCATGGTACAGGCTCCACCACTACCCTACACAATTTATTCTTCCTTATTCTCACGCTTTTTATTCTCCCTTCCTTAACTCTGATGAGCCTCAAGAGAAAAAAGCAAACTGGAACAAAGCAAAACAACCTCTAAAGGAAGGAAGGAGAATATATGAAGTTGCTAAAGAGCTGCAAATACAGCAGCTCTCTCTGGATGACCCTTACTCAGCACTACTACATCAGTAATCCAGGATTTGGGACATAATCACCTCCAAAGAAAGGATTTGGGGCCTATGCCTTACCAGCTTCTACTGGTTTGGTCTTCTGATAAGTTGATGATGGTTTCTCAATATCTTCAAAAGTTGCTGCATTCTATCAATAAGGACAAAAAGGATACATGTAAAAACTCCCACAAATTCTTGAAGACATTCACAGTCTCAACCTGAGATATTTTACTGTGATACTGTCCCTAAGGCTTTTAGCAGAACATCAAAATCAAAACAGGAAGGATCAAAACTTTACAAACAGAATAATCCTTTCTGCAAGTCAAGCTACAAAGAATTAATCTTCAGGGGTAGTTCTGAACACATCAAAATCCTATTAATTAAAAATAAAAACATTTATGAGTGACTCATCAGAATTAAAAATCAGGCAATAAACATACATTGAGTAGCTGTTGCTGCTCTAATTCACATAAGCTGGCATCAGGTCTGTGTGTATAAGTTTGCTTTTTGAAGGTTTAGAAAAGCACAAAAGTCTGCCCTTAGACTGGAGAAGTGTCCAGAAATAGAGAGCTGAGCAGTGCAGATCTAACCAGGCTGTTCTGCCTGGTCAGAAGTCATGGCTCTTTGAAGCAACTTACCTTGTCCATCCGATCTTTCTGGACACCATACTTGCCTCCAAATCCTTTGGAATAATCTAAAAGCAGGACAGAAAAGGTCAGAGCAGGGAGTTGAGTGCCCCTCCCGCCTTGCTGCCAAATGCAAACAGCCACCTCAGGTGCAAAGAGCCGTTTCAGCCTCATGCAGAGCCACAGTGACAGCCACCAGAGAAAATGCAGCTCAGCTTTGATGCAGAGAGGACACAGAAGCCCAGGAGCCCTCAGGAACACCAGCAGACAACAGACTGTGGGCCACATGCATTCCCTGAGTAAACATGAAGCTGAGGATTGAACAGGTATCAAGCAAGGAGTAAGGGAGGAGCCCTCCTGATGCATCACTTCTGTAACACAGCCTTTGACAGCACCAGTTCTGAGCCCTCTGCAGGAATCATGGAGCCTGAGCCATTTTGCTTTGCCCAAAGGAGTCTTCGGTGACCATAGAGGTTTTGGTTTTGGCTTTTTTGTCCTCTTTGTGAATGGCAGGAAAATGAAACAATTATCTCACTTCAGTGGTTTTGGTTGAGATACTCAGCTGGCAAATATTAAAGCCTGCTCTACACATGGGAAGGGGAAATTACATAGGCCAGCTTTAGCTGCCTAAAGCAACTCACCAGCAGAGAAATGGGGTGGCTGTGCTATCCCATACCAGCCCTGAGCTGCCTATTTTTCCTCCCAGCTGGTGCTGCCCTCAGCACTTGTCACACTCCCAAATTCACTCACCAGTGACATTGATAAAAACAACAAACAAACCCAGACAGCAGGGGGTTTCTGCTCTCATGGGAACGTCTAAGGAGCACCAGGGCAGCACACCAGCAGCAGCAAGAGTGTGTGACTGGAAAAACACCTCTTTGTGGTGTGTGAGCTGTAGGAATGTGCCCTTACACTGCCCATGGCTCCTATCCATCCCTGGAATACAACCCTTTCTCCTCTCAGGCCCCAAACCATTGGCTCTCCCTGCCAGCCATTGCAGTGCTTGCACTCGGCCTCTGAAAGTCTGAATATCTGTCACTATAGCACAGGAAAATATCAGCTACAACCTCATTTTCTTCATTTCTTTGTATGTATTTTCATTTCTCATTTCTTTGTATGTACTTTCAGCCAGAATAAATATACTACACTTACATTTTCCTGCTCCAGACTCCTCACTTTAAGATAATGGAAAACCAGGAATTCATGGGTTGTACCCCAACTATTTCATAATGAATAAACAGAGCATTGTAACAGCATTTGCTCACCCAAGAACCACAAACATTCCCTACTTCTTTCAAAGACTGCAATCATTTTTAAAAGATCTTGCCACAGCCCATTTCTTGTTATTGGTTACGTGCATGGTTGCTTTCTGAATATTTTTCCACGAATTTACCCAGGCAAAACTTTATATTTAGTCTCTAAAACTGATGTCATTAACATCATACTAACAATAATGTCATTATCCCCCTGCATGTACAGCTATAACTAATTCAGGACTCTGCAGAGTTGTTGACTAAACACTGGGTGTTTCCTGAACACAGGCTTGCTTGAGGTAATATTTTAAGGGTAGGATAAAGAAAACAGCTGGATCATGGAAGAATAGAAGCGCAATAAAGTGTCTGCACATTCCTGGCATTGATCTACTCAGAAAACTATTTCAGACTGTGTGAGAAGTGGCTGCACTGCTAAGAAAGTAACAAGTGAAAACGGTGCCTTGTTGAGATTCATGCTTGGCTAGTTTCTCCTTGTAATCAAACCCCACAGCAGATGGGTCCTGCCTTTCTGTCTGTACACCAAATTTCCCTCCGAAACCACTCTTATAGTCTGAAAAAGCCACATGGGATATGTTAAAACCAAGGCAGGGAAATAAAGTTCAGTCAGAGACACTCAAAATAATTTTTGCAATATTTTCAATTATCAGCAATTTTGGATTGTGAAAAAAAAAAGAAATATGTCAAGACACTTCTAAAAAAGTAAATTGAAAAGAGTCTCAACTTGAGATGATTTATCACATATAAGAACACCATTCTGAAGTCACAGAAGAAAAGCATTTCTCAACATTCTTCATCCACACTGCACAATGCACTTGCATTTGATCAAAGGTATGAACACAGGTACACAGGTAATTTGCTCATCCAAACAAAACAACAAAAGATACAAGAGAATAAACAAAATAAACACCAGAACAGCACAAGAAAATCAAATGAGCTTCCTTCATCAGCGTGGTTAACATTTATACAGAGAGCTGACTTTTAAAGAGGTGGAAGATGGGCCCCACAGAGACCACCCTCCAGACATTCCTTAGAGGAAAGAGGAATGTTCCTGTTGCCACACAACTTGAGGGAGAAAAGGTTTCAGCTAAGAGTTGATCATTCCCTACTGATGCCTAGGGAGCAGCCATTCACATATATATATATTTATTTATATAAATATATACGTGTGCTATAAAATGAGGGATGGCACAGAATAAAAGGGATTCAGGTAATCCTCTCACAAGTCTGCTGGAGCACCCAACAGAACAATATTTTGAGGAACAGTTTTAATTTCATTACTTAGAAAAATATTAATTTCTTTAAGTCAAGAGCAATGACAGGCAGAGGGCTGAGGAGCAACAGCTGCATTTTACAGGAAGTTGTATTTTTACTGGGAACCAAGTATTTCACAGGAATAGGTACCCTATAGGCCATGAAAAAGAACAGCATTTGATGTTAGACTCTTCCTGCATGGAAACAGGGATATACACAACAGAATTCAGAAGGGAAAATTTATTTGTGGAAAGCACAAAGGAATTCCTAACCTGTGGTTTGCACAGCTCAACTGAAAAAGGAAAATAATCCAGCATATTTACAGGCCCATAAAGGGAAAATTTAGTCCTGAGCCTGGACTTTGAGGGGCTGGGTGTCAGCTGTGCCAAAGCTGCTCTGCAGCCACCAGTTCACCCAGTGACAGCAAAATCCAGACACAGGAAAGGAGCCTCACATCAGCTCCTGTGGGGCTGTGCCCAAAGACACCAGGGCAGGGCTCACACAGGCAACAGGAGGTCAAAATGAGGGCAGGCAGAAAGAACAGCAAGGAACTGAGAGCTGATGTACCTTTCTGGGACTCGTGCAGCTGCACCTTCTCCTGGTGGTCCCAGCCAAGGGCACATTTGTCTTGTCTGTCTGTCTGCACGCCAAACTTGCCTCCAAAGCCCTTTACATAATCTGTGAAGTTTTCAGAAAACATTATTGCAATTCGTAGCTGCAAACAAAATATGTTAGGGGATAAATATAAAAAATATGTTAGGGGATAAGCTGCCCTGTTAATAATACATTCACTCTTTTAAGGGGATCCAAAATCTGCACACACACAGGGTAAACACACATTTACCACAAAAAAACCCCAAACAAACTAAAAACTCCCACCCAAGAAAAAAACCCCAAAGTATTTTTCCCAGGTTTAAAAGGGTCTGAGCTACTATTTTTAAAGAAGATAATAAAAACCTTTCTGTGATTCATGTTTTTCCGTTTTGCCTTGATATTCAAAGCCAACAGCACTTTTATCCACTTTGTCCTTGTCGACACCGTATTTACCACCAAAGCCCTTGGAATAATCTAGAGATAAGAGGGAAGAGTTTTGTTGGTAAGTGTTCAGCAACAAAATCATCACCTTGAGAAATTGTGATAATCAGGGCTGCTAGCACTGCACTGTGTTTCAAAAGAAGCACTGACAGCTAAACTTGATTTCAGACACTGAAGTCAGAAATTCTTCAGAACACATTCTCCAGGATGGAAAATAAAATAGCATTTTGCTGGGCAATACCAGCAGTTCAGCTGCCTGACTCCTTGGTAAAATTCTGAAGACACTTATGGCGAAGTGAACTTCAAAACCCACGTCAGCAATAGCCTGGATGCTTTTAAACACCCCCTGCTCCTTGTCAGCATTTCTAGAGTTCAAACATTTCTTTGGGACAAACAGAAAACAGATGGCAAAAATGTCACCATTTTTCAATTAAATGGTCAATTTTTGATTAGATATGCCTGGAAACTTGAGCAGCAGCACAATATTAACTCTAAACACTGTTAAGCATTTTAATCCATGAACAACTGATTCTTTTAGAAGCACTTCTCTGTGGTGGTTAAGCTGCTCACAGTCTGAGTACTTTGATTTACAGCTTTTCAAAAGGAGCTGTAAAAAGCCTCCAGACAAACCTGTGTGCCCTGGACCATCCCTTAAAACCAGGCAGATTTTTTTAGTGTAGTTTTTTTTCTTTTTTCCCAGAAGTTGAGGTTTTCAGCAATGTAAATTTTACCCAGCATTACCTTTCAGCAGGTTAGGAGTGCAAGAAGTGTAAAACATGAGTATTTTACAACATGGGCCATGGGCAGTGCCTACAGCACTAGAGAAGGAGCCTGCTAACACATGTGTGTCTATTCACCCTTCTGGGAGTCGTGTTTCTCAGTTTTCCCCTGGTAATCAAACCCCACTGCACTCTTGTCCACTCTGTCAGCCTGTACTCCGTATTTTCCACCAAAACCACTTGAGTAGTCTGCATTGAGAGTAAAGCACAATAAAAACAGCATGAAAGCAACTTGTCATGGATAGAGCATAGCAGCAATTGAGGGGAAAAACAAGTTATTTCAGAACTGAAGTATTATGAATGCTTTACCACATAAAATTCAGTTTAATTTTAAACACAAGATAAGCAACAGTCCTACAGCTTATGATGGTTCCCTTTAAATTTTCTCCCTATTTCCAACAGGGTGCAATACAGCAAAGAGCAACTCCCAGTCTTCCTGACACGTCCCTGAACCTCACTTCAGAAAGAAAAGTTAGACTCCTGACGACTCACTATTTCCTTGTCTTAAAACCTCATCAACTCATGAAACTGCTAGGAAATTCATTTTTTCCTCCTCTGCTCCACCAAACCCACCATTTGATTCATTGGGACTGTCATGCAGAGGTCTCACTAAAGGAGGTACTTCCCACACAGTGAAAGAATCTACTCTATTTTTTATAGAAAATGTGCCCACCAAGGTGACCACCTCCCCACTTTACCTTTTTGGGAGGGATGCTTCTCAGTTTTGCCCTGATATTCAAACCCAACAGCTGACTGGAAGAGAAATAAAATGACAACTGTGACAGAGTTAGGCATTAGGAGAAAAACTGCACGCACTTCAGTGGACATAGAGCACAGCAAGTTCCTGTGTCTTTCCATACTGCTCTGACCTTCTGGACTGGGGGCATAAATACCTCTTTAACTTATGGGCCATATTCATTTACATGGCAGTTCAGTGCATGTGCTCATGGCCAGGGTTTTGTCCTCCCTTGCCAAGACAAATTGTACCAGCAGCACACTCCAGCCTGGCCTTGCCAGGTCCAGCAATTCAGTACGACAGAAATCCAGCATTTCCATGCAGGGATTGTTATGCAGTCTTGGAACAGGATATCAATTATCCTGCCCACCAGCTCATGTTGTGATACAGGACAAACCATCCCCAAACATTCTACAGTATTCACACTGACCTTGTCAAAGAACACAAAAAAGTAGTATTTTAACATCTCTTTTCATGTTTCTTTTCAAGTCATCTCAAATTCCCATGAGGGCTTTTTTCTACTCTGCTTTAAACAGTAATTTATCTCCCTAACAGTCAGTGTTAGCTTCTGCTAAACTTCAAAAAGAGCAGGAAGAGCAGCCCACATCAGCATCCTAAGGCACTGGAATTCTGCAGTTTTATGTACAAAAGGAGAAAATCAACCACTGTGGGTGGCTGCAGGAGGAGATGAAATCACTCACCTGGTCAACTCTGTCGGTTTGTACTCCAAACTTGCCACCAAACCCTTTCACCGAATCCACTTGGGAGCAATGCTTAGAAAGTTTAGATTGGTATTCATGTCCAACAGCTGACTGGAAGAAATTGGTGAAGTTCAGAGACAGCAGTTCTACAAAGTCCTGTGTGTCAGACAAAACACTGCACCAAGCAACTGGAGGGTGAGTTTTGTTACCAACATGCATCACTGCCACTCCTCCTGTTGAAACCAACTTCCCTGGAAATTCCTACTCACTTGGGAAGTCTCCACAAGGATGTTGCCATGCTATCAATCCAGTCTAGGCAAGGGAAGTGACGGCATTTTATGGGGACTATTTTATGCCCTGCATTTGCACTTCGAAAGCACAGGAATGAAAACAAGACAGGTACAGAGGAAGTCTTGATGGTGCTCATGCAGAATTTGAAGTGAGTTTCACAAACACAGCCTTGTGTTTATTTAGGGATCTGTTTTAGCTGACGGGGGACTGCAACAAATACAACAATATTTTTGTACAACAATACAAATACAACCAAAGCCAGCTGCCATTGGTTTAGGGAGGCACCCAAGTTTCCTGCATAAATCACAATTAGGCATCTTCCTCACATGCAAAATGGTGTTGAACATGAGGAGATGCATCCACACCTGTGCCAAAGGTATCCCAGCCCTGCACCCTGGCCCTGGAAGTTGAGCTGAACAGAGGCTGAGCTCCATCCATCCCACAACAACTGGCAGGACACAGGGATATGTAATTACACACCTGGAAGTGCCTCCCCATACAGCCCTTGCTAGTGTTACCCTGACCTAGTGCTAGGGAGCCCTTCCAGCTGCTCGAATTGATGCTGGAGACTCACACCTCGAGTAAAAATGCTTTTTCCTTGCCCAGTGCCAACACTGGGAACTGGCCAGAGCAACCTGTAACTCACCAGTAACCCAACATTGCATAATCTGTGCCAGGCAGCTGGACCAAGGTGAACTAATTGGAGGACACAAGGTGTCTGCACACCTTGGATTTTACAGTGTTTGCTCTTTTCTTTTTCTTCCACACAGGGGCTGGAGGGAATATTCCCAGCAGGTTGGGAAGCAAAGCATTACTGGCTGAAGTCATTGCCAGGTAACAGACCAAGGAGATCAAGGATGGCAATAACAGGACACTACTTTAACTCAAAAGCATTAAAAAAGCTCCCTTCTTTTCCTGACTGAAACAACCACGCTCCTGTCGATTTTGCAGGTGTTTTGTAGTACAGTATCTGAGAAAAGTGACAGAAAAGGCTCCCACCTTCCTTTTTTCTTCCCATTACGTTTATGAAAAATGTGAAGCTCTGAAAATTTTAGGTTTTACGTGGTGTTACCTGATCTCCCTTTTGTTACACCAACTGAGGTATAAACGTGGTGTTTTCTTGGTGGTACCATGATTTTCTGCATTTCACCAAATACCAAGCATTACAACAAAACCCCCCTCAGAAAAAGTTTTTTTTTTGGTAATCTGTATTTCAGAGTCAAACACCCTCATAACTTCTCTGTACACTTTACACCAGCTCAGGAGCTATGACACACAGAGTGATGGAAATGTTCATTTTAACTCAGAACCAAGGTTTTGCCCTAAATGCAGCAAAACCCTGCACCATGACAATGCTACAGCGACCCTGATTTAATGGCCAAGCTTTAAAGCCAAGCTTTAGGAGCAGCACACCTGCACAGATACCTGCAAAGGAGACATCTCAGCCACAAGGCTTCAGAACTACAGTTACAAGGGAGAAAGATTCATTACAAACAGAAATTGTGAACACCTCCTGCCACCAGCATCAGTCACATGGGCATGACCAGCATGTTTTTCTCCACAATTAATTCTGGCCTATGGGAAACACTGCTGACTTTTGTTTCCTTTTTTTTTCCCAAACAGACACAGGTGAGGGATAAACTGCTGACACTAGAGAGCAGCAGCAGAACAAGCCTGGTGGTTTAATCTGTTCAGCAATTCCTTTTCTCAGATTCAAAGGTTGGCCCACTGAGAACTGGACAGCAATTAACTCTGGAATATGAGAATCCAGGAAAAATTTAGGGCTGTCAAGTTACGAAGAATACAGAAAACAATCTAAGAAAACTTTCTTATTTAGAAATGTTTTGATTGTTATTCTAGCAGAGCTCATGAAAGAAAGCAGCCAGAAGTTGATATGCCTATTTATCACGACTAAAGGAATTATACTAAGAATTATAACTCAACAGTGTAACATAAGCAGTCATCAACTCCTTATATAACAAACTACCATCTGATTGAAGTACAATATTTTAAATACTTGCATTGTTTGTCATTGTTCACAGTTTGTTCACAAGAGCTGCACTCTGGTTTTAATGCAGCAGCACATCCTTTTTTCTTTTTTTTTGGCAGTCTCTGTCTATATGCATAGAAGAGCTGGCCCAGCATCCAAATAAAAAGATCATACTGAATTTATTAATGCACCAAGTCCTTTGTTCACTTAGAAACATAAATTTAAAAACTTGAATCCTGACTCCAGGGGAATCATCTCCAGACTTGGCATCAATCAAAACCACGTGGGGCCATTGCACACCCCAGAGCAAAGCTGGAACAAGCTCAGCTCACACAGAGAGTGGTGCTGGCCAGGCTTATCCCTCCACTGATCACATCATCCCAGGGAAGCCCCATCCATACTTACTTTATCCATGCGATCTTGTTCCACGCCAAACTTCCCTCCATAGCCATGGGAAGCTTTTGGTCCTGTTTGCAGCTCCCTCTCTTTGAGGTTCTGGTGTTCTTGGAATACATTCTCCCTCAGCTGATGAATACTTTAAAAGGCAACAAAGCAGCAACTTTTACTAGGGAAGTTTCAGCAAACAGCTTCAAAAAGATGCAAAATATAAAGCTGACAAAACTATCATCTTAATTAGAAGCTGGATCACTTGTATTTTTCAAGCCCTTCCCATTTTTTCAGTGTACAAAACATTTCCTCATAATCTGAGACACTGGATTTGTCCCACTGCAAAATGTTGTTTAAAAAAAAGAAAAGAAACTGCTGATTTTAAGACGAATGTGGAAGGGAATTTTGCTATTTTAACAATCCTTTACCTAGAATTAATTTGTGCCTGAAACATAATTTTTTTTTCCTCGGGTCCTAATTTGAATTATTTCTATTTAGATGGCAACTTTTCAGAACCGGGATCATCTCTTATCACACAGTCCCTGTGGTATCAAGGCTAATTCTAGCACAGCATTCTGGACAGCACTGTACTGCAAAATAAAGATGTAGAGGAAACTTGCACCTCCTCTTCCCAAAGTGATCCCTTAAAATTCACAGAATTGAACTGAGGGTAGTGCAGGCTATGAAAAGAAGAGTAACCCAAGGTGTAATCTGTACTTTAAGCACTTCCCACCTGAGTTTTAAGCTTCCTCGGGTGTAATTCAGCCAGCAGGAATTCCCACTGCCCTCAGAATAGAGCAGAGCAACAGTGATCCCTGAAGTAACCAGAGTTCAGTCTCCCTCTGTTTGCAACATCACACATTTCCTAAAACTGCTTTAAAATTCTGTCCTAGACACTTTTTGTAAGAAATGCAGGATTCAGGAGATGCATCATTTCTGTTTCACATATCCCTCTATGATGCATTTATTTGTTTTTCCATCAGATAGCTCAGTTTGTTACTTTGCCAGGGTTTTTATGAGTTTGGCCGTAGCAGTTTTCTAATCAAAGTGTAAGAATTAAGGGACCAAATGTTTCCTTAAAGTACCAAACTGAAACTACTCAGATCCCTCAGCTTCTCCTCTGGCACTACTGGCTCTTGCACCAAAACAGCACAAAAAAACCCTTTTCAGATACAGAGGCAGGAAAAATTACATTTCCAGTGACAAAGAGAGATTTAAGGGTCCCTACACCATATTTCTGCTCTTAATTTCAGCTCTGAAGACACTGACAGATTTGAAAGACCAGCCATCTGGCAAATAATCAATCTTCTACAGGGATTCTTGTTTTAATTATGAAGACACAAGTAACTGAGATCATGAATTGATTAGAAGTTGCCAGGGACTGTGCCTATTAATACATTTCACAAGAGAGCTGCTTTACTTGATGTGCTCTTGGTGGCCGGACCCATTCACGGTTTTAGCTCCCCAGCGCTGTTCTTTCTCACTCACATCATTCTGTGAAGGACACACATAAAAAGAGAGTTAAAAACCCAAAGGAATTTAGTCCCACACATTTCAGAGCTCACAGCAGTCACTGAGACCACAAGTGTTGGAAAAGCAGCTTCACTTCCCCTCCACTCCAGGGACACGCTCCTGACAGTTTATTTGGCCAAGACACGTCCCCCACCCCGCAGAGCCCCTCTGGAACTGTCCCAGAACAAGTTCCTGGTGGATCAGTAAACCTCAAAAGCCATACCACAAAGTCTGGATCTGTCTCCCAGTCATCAGCTCCGTCATCCTGGCTGACAGACACGGTGTGGCCTGCAGTAGCCTTCCACATCTGCAACACCAGCAGGAGAAGCAGGGTCACGCTCCACTCACCTGCCAGCTCATTTGATTCGTGCAGGAGCTGACAGAGGAGATGCAATCCAAAATTCCCAATAAAGTATGTTATTTAACCACATCACCAAAAGCTGTGCTTGCAGTGAAAACAGGTTTGACCACTGGAGCTCAGGCTGTCTCCTCAAGCTGGCTTAGAAACCTGTTTAACTCTCCCACTTGCACTGTAAAAAGATTAGGAGCGACTGCTGTTTCAAGAGAACAAAGTCACCTTTCTTTGCTCAAATTAATGTGTGCCTTTTGTGCAGTCACTGCACTCAAAGACTTCTGCTCATACAAGTTTCCAAGCCAACATGCACTTCCAAAGACTGCTGCTAATTCTGGATCCTGTGCATGCAATTAAGGTGTAGGAATAGGTGATTTTTTTCCCCCCCAGGCATTAAAAATGGTGAGCACAACATTGTTCTTCACCTGCACAACCTCCTTTGCCATGCAGGGAGTTCCAGCACGGTGACAGATATCCCAACAACTCTAAGAATTTGCACACAGCCCAGACACTGCTCCAACAACAACAGAGAACAAGAGTGTCTGTGCCCCTTGGGTATCCCCAGTGAGACACGGTGCTCACAAACTCAGCACCTTGTCTGGCTTTCAGGAGAAACAGAGGGTGACTGCAGGAAGCAAGACTCATAAAAAAAGCAAATAATGACTTCTAGAAACAACACCCAGCACTTTCAAGAGGTTAATGATTTGGGGCCTCTCAGTTTCTAGAAACTTTATCCCCCGTGGAGAATCAAGTTGGATGCTTTTAATTAACAGTTCAGCTAGTTAGCAGAATTCCTGATCTTCCTGGTGCTAGTGGCTGGATTTTACACCCTGTATTCTAGATAAATCAAAACAAATGCATTCTAGAAAACAAAACTGAAACATCAAACTACAAGCTGCCTGTCCTCCCAGCTTTTTCAGAATACACTTCAGAGAAAGGATTTTATTTTTTCTTTGCTATTCAACTAGAGTTCAGTTTTTTCACATACCAGCATTCTGTCCACTTACCTTTATACTTCTAATTAAGAACAGATTACAAAGATAATTATCATAGGCTATTTAATTCACACAAGCATAATTCAGTGGGTGGGATGAAAACTCACTCCCTCTTAAATGCATAACTAATAATCCCTGGGTAAAGTCCACAGCTCATTCTGTCAGGCTCGTTCTGCAGCCTGGCAGAATGAGCTGATGAGCCACTTTTATGGAGCATTTCAGAAATTTCAGGACTGGTAACGTGAGTGAGAACAGCTGGAAAACTGACAGTCAAACACCAGGGTAGCAAATGCTGGAGTAGCCGGGAAGGAGGGTGTAAAAGCAGAGCAGGTGACATATTAACAGTATTAGCACATTGTCTCTCATGTTTTTTCAGGTCTCCCATCTCCAAATTGCTCTGGCAGTTAAGGAACTAACCTTTATAATAGTACCTCATATCCAAAAAACTTCTGAGACTATGAGTTTATAACCCAGACCTTTAGAACACAGGTGGTTTAATGTCATCCTTAAAATACTCTGTCTAAAGCCTTCTCTCACATGATTGCGTCTGATTGTCCTACTCTTTCCTACTAAAATCCAATCTTTCACCAAAAAAACCCCAAAAGCCTTGGAAAGCAGAACCCAACCAGCTCAATAATGAAATTCAACATGGGTCCAAGTTCTTTGTAACTTCTCCTAAGGGAGATGTTTTGTATCCATCCTTATGTGCTCCACCTCGCCGTGTGAAATGTTTAGGAATGGAATTCAAGTGATGAGAGCTGACGCAGGGGTGCTGTGTATTCTGAATTTCTATATGCTTTGTGCCAAACACAACTTTTTTCCCCTAAGTACTTGTTTCTTATGCTCACTTGATGGATGTATTTTGTTCATTCAGCTGTGCTTGGACATTTCAAAGAACAAAAGCTGGATCCTTCAGTCTAGGTTTCACTGCTTCCTCCTCAAGCTCTCACAAACAATAGCGCAGGGAAGAAGGATTTCACACGCACCCCCGTGCAAAATCCAGCGTCCACCACGATTCTCTGCAAATCATGCGCACAAACGCCAACATTTTTCCACAGCTCGACCCCGCACTCCGTGAATTCCACAAGGAGCAGAGCAGCCCCAGCGACCGGGGCTCCCAGTCCACAGCTAGCAGGAATAAGCCTGGTTTCCGCCTGCTATTCCAGCACCGATTCCAGGGCAGAAAGAGGAGAAACACGATCTATTCATGACTCACTGGCTCACGTGGTCATGATTCCTGAAGGAAGAAGCAAACGCTACGGTTCGAACACAAACCTAGGCTAAATATATGCCTCAAATGTATGCGTTCCCCGGCGCTGCTATGACTAATCAGCACACACATCATCCTACCCAGCACCTTCAGCGGCAGCCTCGGCACCACCCCGCTGCCCGGGCCTAGGGACAAGCTCCGAGCAGCAGTGCCGAGGCTTGGGGCGCAGCTGAGGGGAGCCGGGAGCAGCTCCCAGGCTGGCCGGGCCCCACGGCCTGAGCCCCGCACCGCGGGCGGGGGCTCTGCCCTGAGCGGCACCACCGCTGTGGGGAACTCCCGCCGCAGACGCTTCCCCTCAAGTTCCCAGCTCCAGAGTTGAAATAAAATTTTTTAAAAAAGAAAAAAAAGGACACCGAGTCGCGACGCCCCCTGGCTCTGCCCTGCGCTCCCCGGCCGTGCGCTGAGCCCCCGGCCCGGCTTCCCTTCAGCCCCGCCGCGCTTACTCTGCCTCTGCCGCCGCCGCCTCCTCCTCCTCCTCCTC
>VXBC01004517.1:501854-556747 GCA_013399945.1 Ploceus nigricollis
CCGAGCTCCCACTTCCTCTTCCCGGCTCCAGGTGGGAGCGGGACGGGCTCAGCTCCGCCCCGCCGGGAGGGGCCGCGCCGGAGGGTGCAGGAACGCCGCCTGCCTCGCGGCCTGCGGCGCTCCGAGCCGCTCCAACGATCATAAATGCTTATTTCTGGAGTTGCTCCGTCCCCCGTTTCTTTCAGCCGCTCAAAAAACCGCAGCATCAGTAGTTTTAAAATGGCCACAGGGGAGTTGCTGGTGCAGTTGTGAACATCCTTCTTTGTTTTCTGATACTCACTTTTGCACCGTCATGTTTTGGAAGTCGCATCTACTCCGTCCCCAGGGGTTTCCATCGCTTTTTATCAGTGGGCAAAAGGTTCCCCCGTGGCTGGGATCTGGTCCAAATGAAATGGATGCCAAATAGAAACTACGGGGGTTTAAAACACTCTGCAATGAGGTACTGGTTTGTTCGCTGTTTGCGTCTTCTAAAGGAGGGGAAGACCCCAAGGAACGCTATTTCTAGCGAAAAAAAACCCATTACAGATAAACACACAAATTCAAGCTGTAATAGAGGGCAAGATGATAAAAAATCCAGGTGAACACAAGAACAACTTAATTCCAAATGTAGCCAGTTCATGTCATAAATAGGTCAGTTACTTTTTCCTGGATTACATGCAGTGCAATTTACCCCACAAACTGAATACAGCATATCTGAAAAGGGCTGAATTTATTCTAAAAACACTGTCTGCTAGAGGAGAACACATATGCAGAGAACCTCAATCCTTCAGGCATTACCTCTTTCTCTTCTGTGTCTTTTTGGAGTCTTCACCTGTCCCTCCGTGTACAGGTAGAAATACCAACCACATTTATATATCACTTTTCACCCATCTGTTCCAACATCTCCTATAAAACCAAAAGGTACTGCCACCTCAGTTAACTACAATTGCCCTTTCCCTCCCAAGTCCCCTACTACTAACAATGAAATTAACAAAATGTAGAATAACTTGTGCACCAAAGCTACAACCCTGACAGTGGGAAGTGAAAAAATTTCTTTTTAAAGGCAAAGTGACTCTTTAGTTTCTTTTAAAAGTACCACCCCAAACATTTAGTGTCAATTTTTATTTACCTGAAAATTAATTTTGCTGCCCCTCCCTCTCAACCAAGCTCCAAAAAGAAATTCTGCTTTGAACTAATTTACCTGTTCTCCAAATCTTGGCATGATAAATCACTACTGTCCACAAGACAAGACACTGCTACAGCAGTTTAAAGTTAAAACATCTGTTTTGAGAGTCCCTGTCCCTTAAACATGCAAAAATTGCAAGTTTAAAGTTCACTCAGATAATTCTGAAGCATGCAGACAGCATGCATAGTTTAATTTTTACAGCCCTCTTTCCAACTGAAGCCTTTAAAGGCATTTGGCAATTTACAAAACATTGTATTTAATCAAGCATTATCTAAAGATCACTGTAACAGACCCAGGTGCCTTTTCCACGTGCACAGTTTTCTTTCAGTAGGGTGTGTGGGAGTTGTTAAAACTGAGCAAGACACGTTTTTCTGGATCTCTCCGGCACAGCTCTGCTGTGTAAATCAGAAGGAAGTCACTACACACAGTTTTGCCAGTTTGTGAAAGCTTTCGCCATTTCACTCATTTATTCAACCTCTCATGTCAGTTCCATTGTTCCATAACAGTTAAGGTTTTACAGCCTCAAAATAATAAACGCATTTTCTGTTCACATTTTACAAGTCTATCCCGCATTGGTTTCACTTTTGAGAAGCAACAATACATGACTTTGAACACCTACTATCACTCACATCAGTGACCAGCAACGCCTAGGCAAGGTTCCTCTAAACAGCAAAGTGTAGCTGAGCAGTGAGTCAGGATTTCCTTCTGCAGTTCCATTTTAGGGTTTTTTTCTAGAAAGATAGATTCTCTAAGAATATAAAAGAGACTGCAAATGAACAGACAGCAACTCATACAGACAAGCCAGACAAACAGAGATGCATCACTGAACAAGGTTTAGAGCATCCATGGCAGTGTTTCTCCAGGCGTTCCACATCCTGCTGTTGATCTGGAGGACATGATGAAATATGCTTCACTGCTCCTTTCATTATTCTGCAACTTTATCCCTCTGTCTTCTACTCAATGAAATGGTTTACAAATACATCAAAATTGACATGAACAGCCCTATTGTGAGACCCCATTCTGCACTGGTTCCCTCAACTCCTATGTTAGTCCCCAAATATCACTATGGCCATGATTTCATTTTATTACCAAAGCAACTGTTGCTGCTGTCTAGGACAGTATTTCCATCTTCACCATGTGGACCAGAATACACTGAAGTTGTGTGTCAGGTCTGGTTTAATATTTTAAAAAGCAAACCATAGCTCTAACGATGAGTAGAAGTAGGCAATAAAGCAGTTTTTTTCCAGAAAACTGATATTAATGCATGTGAACTTGAACAATTCCAAAGAAAATGTCACATCTAATGGAATATTTTTGCTACTGGAGAAAGGTCATCATTTGAAACCAGATCTACAGGGCAGCAAACAATCATTAAGATGCTTTATTGACAATATCCACTCACTGCAAAAGTTTCTGCCTGCATACAATTAGATCTTAGCTTTTCCATAGTGTTTTATTGGCAGTGGAAAATGCGTCAGTACTTTATTGAAAGCAATAAATAATACTGTGATAAAAATAGTTCAAAAGTAGACTGTACATATTGTTACATAATCTGAAAATACACAAAAGATTAATAGAAAAACAGGACAGTAACAATGAATTTCAGTTTTACAAGCAAGTTAAAAGTGGAAAACAAAATAAGAAAAAAGACATGCTATATATAGTGTTGCATAATAAATAATGCACCATCTGAACAGATTCTTGCTGGCTTTTTAATATGCCATTTACAAGTGTCAGATACATTTTCTACTCATACAGTCCAAAATGGCTACAACCATCCAAATTAAAGTCCAGACGAGTCTTTAGAACAAGTTTACAAAACACATAGGATGACTTACATAAGAAAAGTAAGGCCTTTATTAGAAGATGCACTGCTTTAGCTTTCAGCCCATTGTACCTTCATCTTTCAATACTCATTTGACAGGAGGCTGCAGTGCTTTAGGATTGGTCCATTAAAACTGGTTCCACCAGCATCTTTCCACCAAGTGTTTTCAAGCAAAAAGGTCTAGGACAAAAAAAACCTCTCTGTGGCCTGTGGCTCACGACCAGGAATCATTACGAAGTCTATCTTCCTCAGGGGAGGAAAAGCAAAAATAAAACCAGTCCTCGGTTTATGGCTTGTTTTCAGTCACTGCGAAGAGTCGCTACACAAACACAGCAGAAGGGTGTTAGGACTGAGGCAGTCGCTCCTACAACGCGTCCCGCAGGGTCAGGAGTTCCTCCCAGCTTTTCAAACCAGTTCTACTTTAAATAAAGACAAATTGCCACTACTTGACACATCCTCTGTGTGGAAAGGTACAGCTCTGAGAAAAACAACACTCGTGTACCGTCCCTCCTACATCAACAAAGGCTCACCTGAAAATAAGCTGAACTTGTTTTCAGATCTAAGCTAAGAGCTCCAAAAGACAAAATATATACTGCTTGGTGTCACGATACTTTTACAAAGGTATTAAAATCCTTTTCACCTTCAGTTTCATTATTAAAAAACAATGATAATTACAGTTACTGCATAATTTACAAAAACCCTATATTGCTCATAGGGACATATACATACAAGCATTACAGTACATTCAGTTGGAAAGACTAAAATTAGAATAAAAAATCAGCAATGATTTGATTTGTAGACTGAATAGAAACAGAAAAAGTAAGTAACTATATAAATGACAAGTCACATAAATATAAGAAACATTTAGATTCTAAAATATTTTCTCTATAGTACTCATGAATTTATTTGCTAATTAAAAACTCTGTAATAAAATATCTCAAAGTGTCCATTTAACAAGTATTAACAGGTTAAGGGTTCCAAATGTTCAAAATGCTGCATATCACCGGTAGAAATAGTGTGGGTAAACTGCAAAAACAACAAACAAAAACAACACACAAAAAGAAAAAAAACACAGAAGATTCCATTAGCAGGTTTTAACCACCATTGCATTCCAAGATTGTCACAAACAGCTCAGCAGTGATGCACTGAATTACTGCCATGCCATGTTGGATATCATTTTATTGCCTCCTGCAATCTCCAGCTGCAATGCAAATAAAGCAATGAGGGCAAATGTTTCTGCCTTGAGGATTTCCATCCCACATCATCTGACTACAGAAAATCCTGAACTAGGGAGAAGAATCTGGGGGAAAGACTTAAAATTTCAGTTTCTTGCAACTAAAGAGAGCCCCTGAGATTATGAACTGACATGCTCATGTGGTCTGAGCAGCTACATGCAGGAGTTTCCTCTCTCAGCATTTCACATGTAAGAACTCTTTAGAACTCAACTCATACATGCAAAAAGGTTCTGAATTTGAGGAAGCAAATACATGAGTAGGAAGGGATGCTACCAGTAAGAAGAAAGAAGCTGCAAGCAGAGAAGACAGGCAATTTACAGTCCATGAAAGATATCAGTGAGGGGGAAAGATCCACTGAGTTGATTTTTTAAAATTCATTATAGTAAAAAAAAAAATTGTTTTTGGGCTTGCTTGCAAAATGAGAGAAGTACTGTGCCATGAGAAAATACAGCAGAGGCTGCTGCAGAAACATTTCAGATCCTGGAGAAAGACAGGACTAGAGCTCTTTCACAAGCCAGAATACAAAGATTTTTTGTTACAACACATCAAGCTGCTTTTTATTAGCAGAACTGCTCCCCAAATTGAGGCTGCAGGTAACAAAATCCAAGCAGCCAGCCCAAGCAATCACAGTGGCATGGAGCATCCAGGAACTGGGAAACTGCAATTATCCCTGTTACAGTTCAGTACTGAAGCATGTTTTAGTGGGACAACTCTGACCAAGCAAAAACTTAGAGAGATCAACAATCTGAGCTGCAGTGTCACACACTGGATTATTTTCTTTTCATCCCTAATTTATTCTCTTCCCCCCTCCCCGCTTCCACTAGCTGTGCTTCATCCAACCTTTGATTTCAACACTTTCTACACTGCTGTTTAGCACAGGTCCTTTTTGAAGCTCTTTTAAAAACCTCACAGGAACACAGTGCTGACAAAACCCAGTATTTCAACACTCAGTCTTATTGTAGGAAATAAACCTGGGATTTCCAATATAATGACCTACCCTGAAAACCTGGACTATTTTCTAAGTGTGTAAAACCACTGTAGGAAATCCCTGCTGTTTTATTTCATAAATAGCTGCTTCAGTGTTATTCCTATCAGCTTTACTCACCAGGAGAAGGCTTTAACAGGAGTAGGTCCTTACTGTGGCAGAATCCAATCTTTGTGTTCCTGATACACTGCCTATTCCAAGAAGCATGGGAAGACATGCAGAACACAGCATGCATGTTAGTTTTCAAAACAAAAAAAACCCCTCCACAGCAATGGTGATTACAGCTTTGGTACTCACCCAACTCTAAGGTTACAAGTTAGAAAAGCAGAATTTATTTTACAGTTTGTATATTAACCCCTTTTTGTTCCAGGGGCTAACAAAAAGAATTCTCAAAAAAGATCTGCTTGCCAACTAGCACAGAGAAATTGGCAAAGCTGATTTTCTAAGTTATTTACTACTTTATGTAGTTTGTAAATGTCTAAGATTTCAAAAAGAAAGTGGTTTTACATGGTAAAGACTTAACTTACTTTCATTTACAGAATTTTCCACATGAATTCTGGTAAATATTTTGTGCTAGTGACAGTATCTAAAATTTAGAAGAGCTTACTGAAAGTAGCATCAGATGCAAAAATTGGATTTTTGAACTTTATGAATAAATAAGAGTTTTCAGAACCTGAGGCAACTCCAACAGATTGTGTTCTCAGCCTGTCTGTTCCAATAAAAAACATTTCATATTTGTTTCTATGTGTCTTTTGTAAACTAAATTCAAGTCAAAGTTTATTCTTATGTTGCTACAGATATGGTTTTTAAACAGACAAGATCCCTCATGTAACAGGTGATCAACCTCCATTTCCAGCTGGGATTTTTGAGGTCTGCTTTTGTTGGTTTGGGTTTTTTAAACTCATATCTGTGTGTGCACACATATACCCAAAGATAACATTAAGTACACAGCAATGAATAAAACAATGATTTCAAGTATGGTCAATACTGAAGTGACCACTGCAGGGGGGGTAATGCACCTGTTACTGAAGTTTTACTCATCTCAAAATTATCTGAGGGGGTTTACTCACGTAATTTTTGAATGTATTTTATTGCATTTCAGAAGTGGGGTTCATATTGGTCTAATTGCTGCTAATCAGAAATTATGCATCATGTGATTAAAAGACTCCTACTAAGCTGTCATTTCACTTTCCTAAATTACATTTATTTCTAGCTATGATTCTCATTTTGTTACTCCACTGATGTAAAAAAGAAACTCCACGTCTAGTACAGCTTCCTGAAATGACAAAGCACCCTATGGTTAAACACAGTGTTATAAATACAACCATGCACAAGGCAGATGCTTTTATGCAGCAAAAAGGTCATTTGGACTTAATTCCCCTAGAATCACAGGCAAAAAAAAGCACATCATGCTTAAAATTATACAAAATCAATACCATCAATCTGCATCTTCTTTGGCTGCATAGAGGGTGAAGACATTGAGGTTGTAACTCTGAAATTTGCAGGAAGAGTCTCTGCTGATCCAGCAGCTAAACCTCTTATGTCCTTTGGTCTAAACTTCTTTCTCCACGAAGGTGCTCTCCTAAAGCTCTTATCATCATCCTGTCATATTGACAAACAACATTAGCAGTGCAAAAAGTGTGGGATTGTTACTGACATTAAAAGGATTACTGACAAACTTAAGTAAATGTATCACCACTGAAGAATGTAATTGTGAGGAAATAAAAAGGTAAATGTATTAAATACTGCATTGCCAAGCAGGGTTTTGTATTGCTTGGGTAAATGTAATTTAATTACCCAAGTGCATTTTCCTTCCCCCATTAATATAGCTGCATCTTTCAAGCAATATTCCCACCTCAGAAATATAATGCTACACTTACTAAATACAGTTTAAGTCCCACTTCCAAAAACATCTTTGGTAGAGAAAGTATTTTGTCAATGCAAATACACCCACTGGGCAGCTCCATTTGCCAGCTTCCCATTTAGAACCAGTTCAATCCTTTGAATGCTGTTTTACCTCAGATTTATTCCCTTGTACAATTAGGAGATAAGTGTCTACATTATTTGAAGAGATCTTCATGATCAAACTGCCCTGTGCCAATAGAACAGAGCAAACATCTGTTCCCTTAAAGCTCCTTTTGCAGTTTGAAATCTCCAAGGAAAATACTTTAGAAAACCATCAGTGCTTTCTGATGGGTTGTTAAAACCTTGGTAGATATGCACATGGGAACAGAGCTGTCAGGAGCTTCCCCTTCCCCATCCTCTTCCTCATCCCAGCACCAATGTTTTTGAGACTGGTTTCCTGAGCTGGTTAACCACAGAAGGGTTTTGTCACTTCAGCCTTAATCTGGAACACTTTTGCCTGCATGTGCAACCACATCAAATCCCATCAGCACCAAAGATGAGGCAGCATGGAGTTAATTAAGGCTCTCCTGGGGAAGTAACACCAGCTTGAATCTGTCCACTGAGCAACCGACTGAACACTCTCTCCTCCATGCTGTGGGTGCACAGAACAGCCTCACACTTAGAGAGTTTTACACTCATTTCAGTGCATTTGTACAGTAAGATCACAGGCTGCCCAACAGAAATTACTTTGATGTGTAAACACATCTGGTGGTCTTCTGCACCAGTATGAACCAAAATTAATGAGATTTCTTAAAAACCACTCAAAGCTCTTTGAAATACTGCTCTTTAGGATAAAGTGCCTTTCTCTATCACAGCTTGTTCATTGCAATGCTGGTCACTAATTTTCCCATATTTTAGATAAAGAGGATTCAGCCCAAAGTGCTGCTATTAGACATTAACCACACAAGTGAGAAAACCAAACTTGCAAATCTTCCCAATACTTTCATATTCAAAGTCATCTTACCAAAACAGACAAACGCTGCTGTATTTAGAAACCCTCAGAGACAAGGAGTTTCAAGTTAAAGCTTCTGTCACTATTCTGTCAAAAGCTTGAAGAGGTTCAGGCCAAATTCTTTCACGGAACAGTTCTGATAAAGTTTCCAGGACCATAAAATGGGTCAACAACTCGAGTAACTTACTTCATCAAGTCTTCTGTCAGTGCCCATAGCAAGGAGGTTATTGAACTCCCTCTCCAGAACAGCACGAGCCTGAAGTTTGTGGTACGAAAGAAATGGAAGTTAATTCCAAAAGATTAGTAATTAGTAACCTATAATGATTTAAAAAACTTAATAGGACCCAAATTGTTTAGTGCTTTCTTATCAGATTAATAAACATACTTCATACTTGAAAGGTCAGTACTTAAAAAGTTAAAATTTAATTTGTAACTTATTAAAAATTTAAGGAAAACTTAACAGCTCTCCTCTAGCTGTGATATGAAAGTTCATGACTCTGCCACAAACTTAATTATTTCTGAGTAAAAACTAGCAAACAACAAAAATGATGAGTTTCACACTACTGTTGTGAAGATGGGCTGTGAGGAAAATATTCAAACAATTTTTTTCTCAAGCAAATTTACCAATGAGAATTGTTATTAACAACTAGAAAACCATTAGAAAAGCATGATTTGAAGTTTTTGTCTTGTGTGACAACGGACAACTTTGCATCCATTTTTAACCTTCCTAGGAGGCCTAAAGTGCCTCGTCCTTGGTTACCTGTGTGTTTTGAGTGGGGATTTGCAGCAGGAGAGCTAATGCATTGTAATCAAAGGATTCATCTAAGGCCACAAGTGCGCCGTGAACGCCACTCTCGAGCAGGTTATTCGCGTATTCCTTAAGGCCGATGGACATCACCCAGTGGATCATCCTCTCGTTGCTCCACACCAGGACATCTAGGGAGGCAAAAACACAGTGCCAGACTCAGTACAACACCACTTCTCTGAACCAGATCATCCACAGTCATGAACTGGATGATTGGAGTGGAGTGAAGTGGAAAGTAAACATATTAGAAGTCTGTTGGAAGACATTTCACACTGTAACTTAAATAGATGCAAGAGATGCACCCAATTCCATTTGGGAGGTGAAAAACAACTCACCAGCCACAACCCTGGCTTGGTTGCTGCCAGTTAGTTGTGACTCCTGGAAATGATCTCAGGCACAATTAGCAAGTTAACCACCAAAAGGTATCAATGTTTTAAAAGGAAAGGAAAGAGCAGGCACAGAACCTTCTAAGCAAGTTTTTAGACTCAGATATCAGAAAATACTTCTGATATTAGGCAGGGAACAAAATTACTGTGGGAAATCTTGGAAAACCATGAATTCCCACTCTGCTTTCTCTTACTCCTCTCTTGTACAAGAATCATCATGAATCTGGAAGATAAAAATACCTAAGTCACTTGGATATTTTTTCATCAACTACTGGACAATAAAAGTTACCAGCCACAAGCAACAATAAAATTATGCAGATGTAAAGTTATGTCAAAACAGGGGGAAAAGAAGAAAATAAGGAAACCCCTCCCCAACATGTTCTTAACTCTCCTTCTCCTAAAACATTTCATTTCAAACTTCAGAGCAGTATGAGTTTCAAAAATGTTCACATTTGTAGCATAAGTGAATGATTTAATGATGTGTTTTATCATTCAGTATTCAGGGCCTACATCCAGACACACCTTATGCATTTAACACTTGATATTTTATAAATGGTTCCATCCTCTAAAGCCTTTTCTTTGTTAATGTATTTTTGAGGCTGGTCAATGAAAGCATGGCAGAATCAGACTGAGGTGAAGACAATGCACTAACCCTTAATTTCATTCTGGCTTTCTTCTCTTTTTCTTTCCAGTTCTTTTCGATCATAATTCAGTCTTCGGAGGCACATAATTCCACACTGAAAACTGTTCCTGTTTGGACCAGAGGAAAAAAAAATCAGAAAAAATATTTAGAGATAATGGAAACACTTAACTGTGGGTGAAGGTCTCCAGCTTCAGCCTCTTTACCTGTGAAAGCTGTCCACCATTTTCAGCTGCCCACGCAGATCTTTTTTAGTTAAGTGATCCAGCATCCGAGCATCCACCAGACATTCCATGAAGTAGCTGCGGTACTGGGGAAGCCCCAGGCTCGGCAGCCACTCATTGCCAATCCACTCGTGGTTCATGTCACCATAGGCTAATGTCTGGTTTGAAAAAAAATTAAGGGACAAGCTTATGGAAATGAGAAAAGAAAAGCTGTTTTAGACAGCATAGTTTAAAGAAATTGCTTATTTGATTCTTAGCCTGTAAAGATAAGCACATCAGAATACTACGTGTGTGTTTTCCAAAGAAGTCACCCTCATGGAGAAAAGCAAGTTCAGATATTCACATCAGCAAGTAACACTGCCTCAATTTATATCAAGAAATAGGATGACAAAATATGCAAGAGCTACTAAAATTTTACAGAAAGACTAATCTACGTGGTTGGATAGCAAAAGCCATAGAATTTCATTGTGTTGAGATGTTGTAAATACTCTCTCTCTTGAAAACTGGGGGGGGAAATCTTATTTTTCATGTGACTTTATAAAGTAAAGATATCAGAAAAATAACTGCAGGACTTTTTATATACAGTTAGCTGTTTTCAGAAACTGATAAAACCCTGCTACCGAAGAACAAGCCATTCTAAATGCTAGTCCTTATCCTAAAAGAGACTTTTCTCATTACAGTTTTGATCTGCAAATCACTAGGCTTTTTTTTTAGAGAAAGCATCTATAAAGATAAGAGTTTGTAATCATACATCTAATCACTCCTTGAGCAACAAAACCCAGAAGCTCCTTTTTTCAAAAGCACAATAATTCAGATTTTTCTGTTGAAAGGCAAAAGCTTTATTTCTTCTTAAAGGAAGCACCTTTTAAAAAAGAGCAAGGCCACAAGGAAATGCACCTCTCCAAGCCATCAGAAGGTGGAAGAGTGAAAGAGCTCCTTACTCTGGACTTGTTATCACTGACTATCAACAAATGAGTAGCTGAGATGTAGTTAATGGGACTTAAACCAGCTTTAAGCTGGAGGGCAGCCAAGAAAGAAGAGCCCACACTGTCCAAAGATATGGATCATGGGTAAATCCCAAGTTTTGTTTCTATCCCTGTATAAATACTCAGCTACATCAATGCCTGAGAATACAATTAGGATTTGCCACCACTTTAAGGCAAAACAATCAATCAAGGGGGGTTACAGGATTAGTGCATAGAAATCTACTTAACCATCCAGGCCCAGGGTATCTTGTGGCACACCTGGAATGGTGGCTGGGTTAGACAGGGACTTTTTACACAGAGCAGATATTCCTCTTGGAATTCTGGCTTCCTCAGAGAGCTATCCCCCACCAAAACATTAAAATTTTTAAATCACATGTATTTCCCAAGTGTGCATTGTAGAGAGGTAAGGCTGCAGTTTCCCCCTCTCCCGATCCCCAGGTCACACCCAGAATCATTAAAAGATGCTGGCCTAAAGGAAAAACAGATTCTTTCATGCTCTAATGATTGTGACAGTTTACATACAGTCTGTAATATGAGATAAGGTTTCCAACCTGAGCCCAGCTTCCCTCCTCATCTTCCTGTTAGGTGGTTAGGAAAGCAAAAGAACACACACATATTAGTGGTTAAGTTTAGTAAGGAGGTCAAAGTTAATGGTGCACTGCAAGACTCTAAATCTACTGCATACCAAAAAAATCTAGATAAACCAAGCATCATGCAATGTAAAAAATTATACACAATGCACTTATTTTTGTACGAGAAGTTGCAAATCCCATCTACTGATTAAGTTTTCTGGAGAGAAGAAATTTCTGCACCAATAATTCAATTTGTCTATTTGTCAATCAAGTCAGAGCTCCATTTTACAGATTAGAGTTTTGTTTACAATCTTATCAACATTGATTTTTTTCTTCCTCCCTTCTGGCAAAAAAGCTATCAAGATGCAGATTGCAAGGTTAATAATTAGAAGAAGCAATGATCCAGAATCTTAGTGCATTAATTTGAAGGAAACAAAAAAAAAGAAAAAAAGAAAAAAAAAAGACCAAAAGGCACTTGATTCAAATGTTCAAGAAGTGGGAAAAGCACTCTAAGGAAGAGAAGTGGCAACACTGTAAACTAACCGTTTGTTGTGTGGCTGTAAGATTTTCCATCTCTTCATGTGTTACCCAGACATTTCCCGTGGTCTAACATGAGCCCACAGGGAATCAATCCCATCCAGTGAAAGGAAAGCAGTAACAAAGAGGAGAGGTTGCAGAACAGATAAGCAATCGGTACATGTAAGGAGCAGGCATGGGCAAAGCAATGGTCTCTAAGTCAGGTACAGCTACTGACAGTCATGGCATGCAATAAAAGCCTACTCATAGGGATCAACTTCTTTCACAGATATTAACAAAACTGAGCAGTAGAAACAGCTGACAGGATTTAATTTATGGGTAAACACTCAGCTCTGCTCTAATCCAAAAAATACATTTGTAGTCTAGCACATAACCCCAGGAATAACTTTAGACTGCAGACAGACAGACTCATAAGAGAAAATTCCCACTAAGTGCCTAAATTTACTAGAGAGAGACAGGTGCCTCCTAGATCATGAGTTCTGAATTATTTGGAGTTAATGGCTTTACAGCTGCATTAAAAGAGCCTCCAATTATCCTACAAATTTCCGTACATACTTGTAGACTTCATCTGTATTTTAAATTCTCTGGAGGCCAAAAGATGAGGCCAATAACACATACTCTAAATACTTTGGATTACATACTTAGACTGAAATAAACTTCTCTATTCCTCGAGAAAGAAAATTGCAGTTATTCCTTTAGTTAATTTCCATGAAAGGAAGGAACAGCCTATATTTAAATAATGTATTCCTTTCCAGATATTCTTGATAGAAGTTCAGTTCTAAGTTTACAGTCAAATGTGGGGAAATCCTAGGTGTTTATTGCTGCACAAGTAAGTTTCCTTACCGTCCTTGAGGTGGGAGGGGCAGAGGGGCTGGTTAGGGACATGATTTCCTGGATGGCCAGGCGGAGCTTGAGCCTGTGCAGGGGATTGCTGATGCCGATTTCCCGCTGGATTTCCGTGTCAGACAGGGCTGACATGATAGCACCGCTTTTCACATTGGCTCGGCAGGCAGCCACGTACCAGGCTGGCATCCCCACCCACAGCTGGAACACAGAGAAGGAAGTAAACAGGATATGGAAAACATTCCTGCCTCCAAACCCACACAGGCTTTACAAATCTGTACGTTGAGGGGGCTTTTCATTCATTTTGGGAGAACCACTCACCTCCAGCCACACCACCACAGTGGGCCCATCCCACTGTGCAAAAGGCAAACCTTGTCTTCTGGCTTCCTCCAGCAACTCGTGCCTACAATTACAGAAACAGTCATTAGTTACAATGGATGTTACAATTCCAGCAGTGCACTCACTTCACTATCTTCTTTCCAATAATTAACTTATTCCTTTCCCAGACAGCCTTATATGACACACCTCCTCAGGCAGGTACAGCACATGTACAGGGACTATGTAGGGATGAAAGCTGAGCTGGGCAGGAAATCTGAGAGCAGCAGAGATGTGGATCTTGCCTTTCAGAACCCAGTTTCTGAAGCCACTACTGACACTCCCAGCCCAAAGTGAAGATGTCAGGCTTATTTGACAATCAGATTCTCAGCTGCTCAGTTTTCTGCCCAGCAAAGCTGAACCAAAGCAGTCATTTCTCCTCAGCGTGTGCAGATTTGAAACCTGTGGCCACACATGAGCACATCAGACACGCCTGTCCATCATGCTGTCAGGGCTGGACGCTGGGACAGTGACCATTTCACTGGTGAACATCAGCCTGTCAGAACGTCTGGCACTGCTTCACACAAGCAGAGTTGTGTTTGGTAATTCTATCCTGACAGGCTGTGTACTGAAACTCAGCTTTCATCTCCCCTCATGACACCATTTCGTTTGCTGTGCTGAAACAGAAGCACCTCAAGTTTCGTATTGACAATTCAGCTCCCAGAGACAATGGAAGCTCACAAGGTCCCTATAAATAGCTGCGAAAAATGTTTAATAAACCAAAGGACAAAAACTAGCACTGTGGGTATAAGCATGCAATGCTGCTTGGATATGCCTGGCTGAAAACATGGAGAAAGCCTAAAAAAAGCATTTTTACACTGCCTTTGAAAGCCAGTTATATACAGTTAAATCTCCACTCATTCTCCTTTGAAAATCTGAAAAAACAACTGTACCTCATTAGACTGATTTTTACTGTTCTTTATTCATGCCTGCAAGTGTAGAAGTAAGATATGCAGCAATACTACAGAGTCAAGACCCTACATTATGTAGGGTATTACCATTTTCTCACTATTTCAATCAAATAAAATCTCCTTGCCTTTTGAACTGTCTCACCGGATAGATTTAAGATGATAACAGTTTTAAAAGTTATAGGTATTAAAATACACAAGGCACCTTGAAGAGTGATTACTGACAGACAAGGAGCTGTTTTGCTACTCCTACAAAATGGAAATGCAGCATTCAGCTCTTTCAGGCATTCTGAGATCCTCATGTTATATTGGTAGGTAACTAAATATTAAAAAGCAATAATGAAGCAATAAATATACTAGCAACTGCTTTATCAATAGATAGCACTTTCCACCTGCAGACCAATAAATTCCTATTGCTCTGGAAGAACCTCCCAGTAATTTGTGCTAATTAAATATGCTTCCCAGGAATGGGAAAGGGGGAGGAAGGAAGGCACTGCCAGACAACTGGTTACAAATAATCACTCTATGTACCATTTTGGGATCCATTCATTAAGGTGGAACAGTGTTCAGCAGTCAGCAGCTGAATTTCACTACCAAAACAGACTGTAAAAGCTTAGACATATTTGTACATTTCAAAAAGACACATATATTCTTGAATTTGGAATAAAGGATCAGCTATTTCCCTGCTGCTGTGGAACACATTACATTCATTCCACAATTAATTAGCCCTGAACACACTTAGTTCTTCTTCTCTTTGTTGCTTAAAGATTTAAACACTAGAAAAATAAATTAATAAGATTGTATGAAACACTGTTTGGTAAGAACAGAATAAAGTGCTTAATACTGTATTTGCCAGAAAGAAACACAAAGTTTTTCCAAGTATTTTAGCTTCCAAATTGGTGTCTATGCCTTCCTTTTTGGTGGTTGTATTGTGTGGAGTTCAGAGAATATCAGTGTCATCTCTGGTTGTTCTACAAGTCTCATTGTATACTTCATGGTAACCATGAAACAGTGAATCATTTGGAGTAGAATACAAGGAATACATCAAAAATGTAAGGAGAGGTTATGATGCCAACTTGAAACTCATGGTGGTAATGAAGGAAGAAAATAATTGTGTGATGGAGGAAAACACATAAAAACAGAAACAAACAAAGAAAAAATGTTTATGAGATGACTTTATGCAGAAATTATTCAATGGATCCAAAGGGGAAAGCAACCATGAAGCGGAAAATTAATTGCAGAATTTGTTCATATGCAGTAAGAGATATAAAACTTGCTTGCACAGGAAATCCTTAACCCCAAAGCTCAAGATGTAGCCCAGACACAAAACATCTCATAGGAAGAATTCAAAAGCAGCTGCTGTTTCATCTGCAAATGATGCATTGATGTTTTTTTCTTATAGCAGAGAACTTCTCTTTTCACACTATTCACTTCAAACTTCATCAAGACACTTGCTGCATTCCAGTAAAATGTGATCAGATCCCTGAGAGATCACAACTGCCAGGCCAGCTGAGTCTCACAGCCCAACCATTATACCAGTTAGGAAATAGGTGCAAAATCCAGAATCTTTGTGAGGAAAAATATATTGCAGTGGTGTCAGCAGCATTAACAGCTGGTACAAACCTGGCCCTGTGAAGGATAAAGAGTGGCTAAAGAGTAGCTGGCTACTGGAATAACTCCTAGGTGACAAAACCAAGGGAGAGATGTCTGGAGACATCTTAATAAAAAACCTGGCTGAGGTTCCCTTGGAACAGGAGCCCAAACATGCTGCTGCAAGGGGGGAAGGTTTGTTGTTAGATACATTCCAGAGGCATCCCACAGCAGCTGGGGAGGACAAAAGCTGTGGTCACAGGGAGTGAGAAAAGATGTCAAAGCTGCAGGTGGTGCCTGATGCAGCAGAGAGTGCACAGGACCCTCCAGAGACCGTGTGAAGTATCTGTGCTCAGAAGGGCTCCTGGCAGGAGAGCTCACCCCACAAAGAAAATAAAGCAGCCTGGATCACTTGGTCACTGGATTGAGACAGCATGGGAATGGATACATGCAGAGCTCGTAGCCAGAGGGGAATGCTGTATCCCAGATTTCTTGGATGGAACTGAAGAGGACTGATTTGGAAGAAGTTCAGAAAACAGTAAACACTGCAATGTGGGGAAGAGAGTGATACTGATGAAGTGACAGAGCTTCAGGGTGTAAAAACTGAGAAGCAACAGTTGTAAAACTTGAGATGGAAATAGGGAGAGCATCAGGGGAAAGTTAATATCCTTATTCTAGACTGAGTTTGGGGATGTAGTAAGCATTTTGTGTGTGACAGTTATCTTAAATTTAGGGTTGCCTTCCTTTTTGATGAATACAGTACTAAGTTGGTGGTGCTGTAGCCAGAAAAGCACAAACACAGTTGTGGCAAACACTGTCACGACCACAGCTCGCACAGGAGATGAACACACACTATAAAACACTTAGGTTTAGTAACACCAAACAACACTTTTACAGAAATACATCTACCTTGGAAACACAAATACCTACTATTGCTAAACAACTTTCAAATCCCAGATTACAAAACTAATCTAAGAGGGTTTAATATTCCCACTACAAAAGCTCACACCATGCAAATTAAGACAAGACACCAAACTAGCTTTCACACTGAACTAGGTGACACTGGATTTATTTCAGCAACACATTTTCATAATATATTCTTTTGAATCTAGTATTTCCTCTCATGATCAGACTTTTTTGAAGAAAGGACAGAGGTTTTAATATATTGCTAAAAAATCCAAAGGAGTTTTATCATACTTGCACAACAGTCCTAATAAAAATAAATACAAACTTACCCTGATTTTGCACTACCACATCAAATCGTAAACAAAAAGAAAATAAAATAATGAAAGACAAATATAAAACTAGGATTAAACTGAACTCAAAGGCATACAATACCAGACAAATAATGTGTACTGTAATTTAATTCTGTAACTATAAATAGGTTTTTGTTAGCAGACACTGAACGCTGCCCTCAGCCTGTTTGTGCACATGCAAGCAGAAATCAGAAAGATAAATGAGCAAATAGGGATTAGAGACAGCTATAAATAGAATGAGCTGTCGTTGTTCCAAGCATTCAGGTAGCTGGAACTCTTTCTGCTGAATACAAGGTTTTGTAAGCAAACAGTCAGTCAGGATTTGTTTTAACCCACCCTCCTCCAATATCAGAGTGAAAAGCAATTCAGAGCAGCTCTACCACTATTTCTTTTTGATAAGGAGCATCTCAAGAAGGCAGCAATGGATCTTTGAGCCCTTGTGATAATATTGCTTCCCATGTTCAGAACACCCCTCAGGATTCTGAACAATGGCATGACAGGATCTTACTTGATTTTTCAAATTATAGATCTAGATTGTTTTAATTTCATTGAGTGGTAGAGAACAGAAGGCTCCAGGGAGACCTTAAAGCCCCCTCCAGTACCTAAATGGGCTGTGGAAGAGATGGAGAGGGGCTTTGGAAGAGCTAGGGAAGGCAATTCCAAACAAAAAGTTTTCGTTTGTTTAATAGAGACAGCTGCCTTTTAAGCAAACTGCAACATGCAGCCATAAATTATACTTTAAGTAATACCAGCACATTTTTGAAAAGCAGAATGTTTACAAGAAAAGCCATGATTTATCTGCAACTGCACTTCTTGCATTTCTTAAAGCAAGACAGTATGGATTGTTTCACTTGAGAATGAAACTTGTGGCTGGTATTGAGAAATACCTATATTGCTCAAAGAACAGACCTTACCACTCCTTAGATATGACCAGACTGAAACTATTTATTCAACCAAGATGTGGTATGACTTTAAATCACTGTAGAAAAGGGAAAATACCAGATCATAATAATATATGATTGCCTTCAGAGCAGCAGTCTGAAGAAAAACAGCTGAGCCTTCTGTTATCCAAACAAACCCACATTCCATTCTGACTTTTCAAACCAACACGCTGCTGGTTTTCATTAGCAGCTACCAGGCATTATTCTTATTAGTAATAGAACTTAGGTACTGCAAGAAATCCCTCTCAAAGGGAAAATTAGCACCCTTTCTTTTCAACATTTACTGTCTGTCTTCAGAAGGCAAGGAAAGTCTGATCTTCATCAGTTTTTTGACAGCTGAACAGAACAGAAGCAGCAGAAGTTTAAGGTATATGGCTCAGCATTAGGGGAAACATGCAAGGAATGCCTGATCCTACTTATATAAATATGAGTGTTTCCTGTATTCTCATATAAGCATCAAGTCAGGATTTCTACTAGTAGCAATATCTCTTTTTCACCTATGATTAGTCTTTGCTTCATCTGTTCCAAATCTGGAAACAACAAAGCATGCAAACAGACACTCTGAAGGTGAGCAGTAAACAAAAGATTTTCTGGGACAGAGTGAAAAAATTCTCATGACTAGGAAAAGGCAACTGCATACAAGGTGCCATAAAAAAGGAACAGTCACAATTGATTAAAAAAAATTGAAGAAACCAGGGCAATATGGTGCAAAGAAAAAGATTTCAGCAGACAATCTTAAACAGAAGTGAAAAAATCAGTGAAGAGAGAAGCTGCCAGCAGCTGCAACACAAAAGGACAGAGAAAGGAGCCGGCAAATTCATACACAGGGAGGGATGTCTGCACACAGCATCTCGTGCTTCCCTTCTGTCAATTCCTCCACACTCTGGAGCAAAGAACAGCCAAGGACAACTTTGGGAAATCTCCCATTTGAATTAAAGGTATTTATAATTTATTACATTTAATACCTCCCAAAGCAGGTATGAAATATAATAAATTTAGGGGGAATTTGGAAGGAGTCCACTTCTATCTCCAAATTTCTTTATTACAGCAGTTCAGTTGTAAGTTTTCAGCTAAAATTCCTTTCAAATTTACCATGACCTATGATGCTATTAATGTTCTGGAAAAATAGTAAAAAAAAAAAATCTACAGAGGCTTATTAGCCATAGCACCATATTAGGCAAAAATATCCCAAAACCAAAGTAAAAAATAAAACCACAGCATTTTTAAACAAAGCAACACATGAATAACACAGGATTAAAAGTATTTGATAACTTACTTTTTCTGCATTTTCCTGTTTTTCTCTGCCTGACCTCCAAGTTTGCTGAGGCCTAATGCATCCTGAGAGGAACCATCTGCTTCTCCCAGGCCACCTACAAAAAACCCCAAACTCAAGTCACTCTCAATTTAATCCTTTGTAATATTACTGATCAGGAATGTGTAAAACCAAAGCCCCAACGCCATCTCTCTCACTGTGTAAGAAAAAGCAAACCAACCTTGTCCTAGAGCTTCCTTGCTTCCTTGTCCAGGTCGTCCCTTTTCCTTCTTGCCAAACAGGCGGCCAATAGAGGATTTGATCCCCTTCTTTTTGGGGGCTTTGTGAAGGGAATCTTGGCTGCTGTTACTGCTACTAGGATTACTTGTTTGGCCATCTTGTGAACCTGTTGAACTGTACCAAAAAAAAGAGTCATAAAGGAGCCCATGTACAACAAATTCACCAGAGATAAGTTCAGGGTTCTGTGCAAGTTAACTGAAGTTCAGTAACTTACTAATAACATTTAATTTCATTTAATTTTATGAATTATGAAAAGAAATGTTGATGGCACAAGTTCCTGGCTGAAATGGGCAGGCAAAGTTCAAAATAAGACTTGAGTGGAATCCATCTCAGATACTTAAGTACTTTGAAAAGAGTATCTGTCAATCAAAGTGATGGCAATTTTGCAAGTTATTTCTCAATTTATAGCTAAATAACAACTTAAAGAGTTAAGAGTTACATTTTCCATATCCCAAGCATGAAGAAAACTTAATGCAGACTTTGAGTACCAAAAGCATTCCCATGAAGCCATTTCTAAGCATTAGCAAAATCTACATTCCTCATGTTTATGTAACAGTCACCCATTTATGTGTTCACACTCCTGACTTTTGAGAAACACTTTAACACTCAGACTAAAATCCTACAGGCTGAACAGCTCTGCAGTTTGGGATTTTACTCTGATGCTGTGGAACACTGAATTCCTGGTAGGTCTGAGTGATTCCCGGCTACTTACTTTCTAATGTCCCTGATATCTTCATGGCTCACGGTGTGCAGAGCTCCTTTCTGGACTCTGTCCAGACGCAAGGACCGAGGTGAAGAAGGTGGTGATGTCTCACATTTTATGGTGGTTTTGTCATCTCGTACCTCTTCTCTGGAAGCTGGAGACTGATGGAAAAGGAAGGAAAACTTCAGGGGCAATGCCAAAACATGAAGGCAATACCAACACTACACAAAATAATAAAAGGTAGAATCTTATTTTAGTGTTAAAGGATCACTCTTGCTCTTACCATTCTGCAGTTGCCTATTTTTTGCTTGATTTCTTTCTGAATTTCTTGTTACCTTCAGTGACAAACTACTAAATTCAATCTTAGCTACTTAAATGAGAAAGTAGCACTTATCTTTTATTCATTTATAGGGCCAAGAACTAAAGTAATGCCTTCAGCACCATAAAATGAATATACCTGTCCCCAGTTCAAGCAAGTGCAAAGACAGAAAAACTAGAGACCTGTGGAAAGAATTATTAGCAAGATCATGGACTCTGAAGTCAGTTTCTACACACTCGTGGCTACAAAAGTTTGAGTAACAGAAAGAATAACTTATCTGTGTGTGCACTGACAGCTTTTAAAATTCAGCACTGATGCATGAAGACTGCATAGCAGTGGTTGCAAACAGAAAGCAGCACAACAGTCCTCCACACCAGCAAAAACAGGCAAACAAACAAAACTCCACAAAACAAACCCATGCTTAGGCTAAAATGATAAACCATAATCTTGTTTTGTTACAGAGCTACCCTGCAAATGCTTTATCTTCCTGTTATCCACTAATGAGTTTGGGGACAGGAGGGAGATGAAGGGGCACACCATGAAATAAACTAAAGATTTTTACCTTTCTACGGTGTTTCCTTAAATCACTAGGCTGACAGATGCATGCAAAGAAAAGAAATTTGGAAAAGCTGTATTTATTGTAAACTGTAGCATAGACTAAGACAACTAGTACAGACAAAACACCTTAGGGAGAATATAAACAACAAGTACAACAATGGCACAGAGAGATACTGGGTATGAAGAACTCCTTAAATCACAGATTACTTAAATGTATCCCTGAAGTGAGGAAAAGAAAGCAAAAAATAAACACTTAGAGTTGGTTATCTACCAAAGTACCAGAGATGCTTGAGTGTGTTGGGACCATCAGCAAATTAGCACAAAAACTGTGCAGCAAAAAAACCCCAATAAAGTGTGTGGGGGTGCAAGGTGTTGCTTTGAAAAGGTGAGACCTGCTTTGAACCTCCAGGCCAACCACAGGAGCCTTAATAAATCATCTGCACTCATCCCTCCTCACAACACAGGGATTCCTGCAGCTGTTTCCTACACTGCACAAAAAGCAGCCAAGACTTTAAAAATGTCAAAGAGTGCCAACAATAGCCCATTTCTATACAGTAACAGGATTCTGTTCTTTTGACAGCTTTCCAGTGCTGGAATGTTTGAGAAGGAATTCACCACCACTTTTATTTTATCCTCCATGCACTGTCCCTCACTCCCCACGGAGTGCTCACCAGTGCACAGAGCAAGAGTTACACAAACAGCTTATTCTGACTGATGCTGACAAATGTTAAATTTAGATAATTTGTTTAATAGCTCTCATCATTTAAAAAATAAACCAAAATAAATCAAAAATAAAGTCTGTCCCCTTTGAAGTGGGACAGGGGGAGGGATGTTGTTTCCCTCCCACAAAGGATAATTTTAATTGTTTTTTATTTAGAATACATGTAAATTTTGCAGCATTAATATGGGAAGTTTTGTTCAATCTGACTGTAGAGTACTACATTAATAAATCATAAGTTCACTGAATTATAGAAGGGACCTCTAAAGATGATCTAGTTCCTCCTCAAGTTCTTGACAAAGCACTGCAGATGCATTTTACCATTATTGGATCTTTCATCCATTAAATCTGATGAGCATAAAAATGAAAATGTTCACCACATGGAATGAACTGCTCACAAGGACTGCTCAAGAGAGCTGTAGGCTTCACCATTTATCATGTTGATGCTTTTTAATCAAGAGGGGCTTTCAACTGACTGAGCTGCATAACCACTGGCATTAAGCTAATTTGCCTACATGATCAAAACCTAATGCAACTCTCTATTAAAACGCTGGAAGACACAGCAGAACTCAGTCTAATAATCCATGATAGGTCTTCCTAAAGTTTCTAGAAAGCTCTTGTTCTCTAATTCTTGATTTCAAGCTTTCACAAATCAGTTGCCAGGTACAAAATCCATCAAATACAGGTACAAACACCAGATCAAGCGACTTTGATGCACTATTAGGATCTAAAGTGAACTTAATTACAGTTCACTTTTCTTCAATTGCATTGGATTTCAGACAAGACACATTCTCCTGATCTAGTTTTGGGGAAAAGAGCTACTTAAATTTGTATATAGTTTTCTGCATGAGAAGTATTTAGCTTAACTAATTATTGTGAAATGTTAGAAGATAGAGCACTCCAGAATCACAGCTTTTTTTTAGAAGACTGCTTGTCCCTAGCTAATGGCTAGAGCTAGTACAATGATTTTTATTTTAATGCAAAGAAGGCAAAAATATTCCCTTTTATGAAAAAATACTTTTTGGTGTATGTGCACATTAATTTTAAAAAGCCAGCAAAACTACTAAGCTGAAATACTTGGTTTTAACTGTTCATTTTATTTAACATTTATGTAAAAACAAGAAAGGGGGAAATTTGTATCTTAATTTTACAGATGTGTTTACATGCATAAAGCAGCTCCTAGAAGGATTAATCTTCCTCAGCAGTCATAGGAATGTCAAAAGAAGGAAAACATCTTTCTCTACTCTCTGAACTCCTAAGACTAAACTACTCTGTCACCTACAAGGTCTAACAGATATTTATTTTACCTATCGGGCTTTAATAGCTTAAAACAGGACACTAGCTCTCATTAATATTCTAACAGCAATGATACCATCCCAATCTTCAAGATTAATATGCAAATCACTTTTTAGCTGAGTGTTTACTGGAATAGCAGACTGCTAAAAATAAAGTTTAAAGCAGAAGGAGAAAGTGGTTGAAAAGAAAACATTATTTCTTCTAGAAAGAGGAGTCTGAAGAAAGACCATAACAACAGAAGGAATAAATACTTAGGCACGAGATGTTGACCAAATAATAGACTTGAGCTCTGAACGTTTTTCCTAATCATTATGTATCTTACACTTTTTATAGAAGTTGAAAGGAAGCAGTAGAAAAACCTAGAGAAAGGAAAAATACAGCTGAGTAAGCAGGAGAGGAAAGGGCATTTCCTAGAGAACAGGAGCGCTCTTCCGAGGAGACGGCAGGCCATGGGTACCCACCAGTGTCATGATGCCCAGCCTGTCCACCTCCCTGGCGGGGCTGTGCGGGACGCGCCGGGGCGTGGAGCGGCCGCTGCCGGGCGGGGAGGAGCCGGCCAGGGCCCCGCCGAACGCGGGGGCAATGGAGCCCAGCGAGCGGAACCGGCCATGCGCCTCCAGGCTGCCGCTGCCCACGCGGCTCTCAATCTCCTCCGCGCGCTGCTCCGTGTTCTCCTTCTCCTCCTGGATCAGTCTGAGGGGAAAAGAGCCTCACAGGAACGTGACGTTCCAACAAGGACCACGCAAACAGGAGCGGCACTTAGCAGAAAAAGGTGGGAAAATTACCATTTTCCCACATATTTTTATCAAAAGCTCCACAGCAGACAGGCCATACCTGATCTCTTTGTTGATTGCATCCAGCTGTTCCTGCAGCATTATGGCCAAAGTCTGAGCATCAGCCTGACCACTTGGTGACAGCAGATCAACTGAGCTGAAAATGGTCTCCCTGTCGTCCTCCACGTCAGACACATCCACATCACTCTCAAATGCTTGTGCCACATTTGCCAACACACTGGCTTGCTGGGCCCGCTCCCAGTCCTGCTCATTCAGGGTCTGAACCTACAAGAATCCATTAAAGAAATAAATCCAAGCTCAAATGGGAAAAACATGATATCTCTACTGCTTATCAAGATGTTTAAAATAATTTATGTAAGTCCACTTACATGCTGAATGCATCCATCAAGACAGCAATGTTTAGAGAAATGTAAAAAAAAAAAAAAGCTATCATGTAGGAAACTTTAAATTTTGTTTAACTGCAAGATGCAGAACAGGCTCATTGAGTAAATTATAACGCCACATATTTTGGTGATACACACTTTTAATTACAGTAGAATTTTGCTATCAATTCCATGGGAACTATGGAATCAGTTTTATGTAATGAGTACTCATGTGTCCTGAAAGGAAATGGAAACTGCTTGCAGAACAGTAATGTGTTAGAGTATACAGACACAAAAGTAGGACTGCTTCAAATTGCACTTTACAGGCTTATCAAAATTAAAAAACAAAACCAAAAACTTAAAACAAAAAAAAACCACAGCAAAACAAAATAGGAGCTCTAAACCATAATTTTGCAACTATTTGCTAACAATTAAAAGGACCAGCTGTTCATGAGTTGGTAACACAGGATCTATAAAACCCAGGAGTTTATTGCCAGGTCCTCCCAGTTCTAAAACCTCCTTGCCTCATGCACTGAACAAATCTGTTTTGTTATTGGTATTTTCCCTCCTTACCTTTGAAGGCTCGTCCCTGAGAGCAGCCAGACGCCCCTTCTGGGGTCGCCTCAGCACGGAGGAGGTGCCGTAGGAGTCTGTGTGACTGTCCCCCACAGAGGAGGATGGCACAGGGAATCTGAAATCCGCTCTGCTGCAACAGAGCGGCAAAACAAACATTTCATCTTTACAAAGGGAGGAAGAAACAAAAAAAAAAAGTCATCCAAAGGATTTCACTTGTCCCACCACTGCCAGCTGTTTTTAAGCAGTATAAAAATTGTTTTATATGCTCTATAAAAATTAATTTATAGCTATGACTGAAATATTTTCATTTATAATATACAAGATTGTATTTAGCATAGTGACCTCAAAGAAAATAGGAAAAAACTAAACTACTGCTGGTACCTATGATGAAGTGATGTGGCTCTGAGCCTCACTTGGTCGTTTTCAGCCCTTAATGCATCAACATTTAATACCAGTTGATCCTGGAAAAATAAATAGAAAAAACATATCATAAGCTTTTTCTAAAAAAATTTGTAGTTGACACTAATTTATAAACTCACATTTAGGTTTATCTCATTTCTCTGAAAGTTGGAAATAACAGATTTTAAGATATAGCCTTCACCTATTTAAACACTGTTTTTGCTACATACAATACAGCACTGTCACAAAAGGGCATCCCAGAATAATTCTGCTGCCTCTCTACCCTGACTCTAGTAATGACAATATGAGTTCACATGCTACTAAGTTTATTATAATAAAGTGATAATAAGAAACAAGAAGATTTGTTCAAGCTCTCTGCACAAAAGGATCTAAAAGCATTCACTTTTAACTTGGACATTTTTACATGCTCTAGAAACTCAGAATTTAACAGCAGAGAAATACAATGAATGAGTAAACAACGAAAGCCTAAATAAAATAAAAAATGGCTGATAATGAACATCTGTAAGGAGGGACCTTGTCATTTCCAGGACAAGCAGAACACCAGGCACCTTAGCTATTGCTAAGGAGCAGCCAAGTCTAATAAATATTTCTCCCTCTGCTCCCCAGTTCTTAAAAAAAAATGTTAGCAGTTGCACAAGCATTTCGTGATATTCAATGCTTTGAGAAAATCTTATGGAAAAATGCCCAACATTAAAAGTATTTCTCATTTGGTTTTGCTGTTCAAGGTCATATGTACAACAGTATAAAAATTCTACACAATCTCCAAACGTTGGCCAATTGCCAACACATCCAGGCACTTCACATATTCAAAAGTGTGTTGAGTCTTGGACTAAAAGGTTATGTATTACCTATAAAAATCCCCCTAAAACTGTGGCACACAATACCATAAAATAAGCAATAACAACTCCTTTCTCTTAAACAGAGCAGGAAATGTTAACTTTTATAAGGAATTAAAATCTGATCCTGCTATGTAGCAAGGCAACAATTAAGTTCCAAGATAATATTTCAGAAATGCAGACTCTACCTTTTCATGCTGAAGTTCTTCTATTTGCTTTTTTGCATTTTCAATCTCTCGAATAAGTGAATTCTGAAATTAAAGCCATCGCAAATTAAGTCACTCATAAGCTTTACACTTTTAAACCATAACCATAATGAGTATCAAAAAAAATGCAGTCAACACTACACAAACACATCTTAAATTACACATCCTTGATTGCTTCCATCAGTTCACTTTGATTATAGTTGAAGGTTTATCCTTCCAGGTCTACAGCCCTCTAAATAATGGATTTAGTAACAGTACTGGTTCCATAAATCTTTAATAGCAATAGCAGCCTTTTGAAGCTCCATTTCATAGTCTAACTAGTAAAAAAAGGGAATAATTATGGAATAATTCAAAGTAATTCAAGAAAGACCACATGATCAGAACAAAGTCTTAATGTTACCTGCATGTTTCTTCCCAACTTAGCATAAAAGAATGAGCTGGAAGCCTCAACAAGAACACTTTTCTAGAAGCTATTAACTACAGTAAAGGACAAGTAGATTTTCCTCATTATTTGCAAATGTAGTTATGGTTTGGAAGATAAGAGGGAGTCAGGGTCAACCCTGAGACATCACCTATTATTCAAACACTATGCATGAATGCAAGAGGAAGCAAACATTCAGTACAAGTTTGGAAACACCATTTGCATTCCAAAGCATTTTATTGCCGTGTCTTTAAAACCAAAGACACTCAGCTCTTCCTGAAACATTTCCCCAGATGGTCATTTCACCCTCTAGTAAAAGAAACCAAAAAAATTTTAATCCAAGACCAAGCAACTCAAAGTCAGCACCAAGCAAAGTGCGACTTTAGAAGACATTGCTTTGCTGGATGAAGAATAAGGGATCTTACTTCAAGCTGTGCATGGAAGAATAATGCATAAGGATCTAGATCCAAAAGCAGAAGGGAAGAAAAGGAGTGAAAAGTGTGTCAGAAGAGATGAACTGAGTTCAGGGGAAAGCTCCAAGATGTGCACTGACATTGCAGGAAAAGCCCATTTACATGCATATAAAGAGTCCCAAAATGAGCTACCTGAGAAGAAAAGCAAATTGCAGGAATCCCACAATGACTATGGGGAACTGGTACAGTCAAAAGCAGTGGGAAACAAAGGAAACTGAAGTGGAAAGGCCAAAGTTCCAATGCTTTAGGCTTCCTGTATTACCCTGGATGAGCCTATTTATGCAATCTGCACCAGTCAAATAAAAAAGGATAAAGCTTCTTAAAAGCTGCCTTCTCAACACCACAGTGCAGTGCCCAGGGACAACCTCAAAAATTATTTTTAAGAGCATATTTTCAAAATCCACACTAAAAAAGAGCCTTAACAGCAACTACTTATTAATAATAGTTTTGTATTTATTTGCTGAAGTTATGGACATGTTGCAAAAGGCACAAATCATTACAGAATTACACATTCATTACTGGAATGTGACTTGTTACCTTGTCTTCCAGGGCAGCCATCCTCTCCTTGAGATGAAGCTGGAGCCTTTCATTGGATTCAGACAGGAGCTTATCAACAGTTTCTGACAAACGTTTATTATGCTCTTCATTCATCTTCTCTCTCTGTCTAGCCTGAGATACAAAGAAGCTGCTGAAAAAAACTTCAGATTTGCAATATTCTAACAATTTCCAGGTTATGAAGGAAGTAAGCTTTCTTTAATCCAAATGCATTTTTTTAACAGCAGTATTTTTCGACGGAGGAACACTGCATGTGCCTCCAGGGCTCTGTAAAGGGAATCTAAGGGACACTTCAGTCTTTAATAAGTGATCCAGGATCAGAAGTTCAAAAATCCAAGCCTACATTAAAAAAAATTTTAAAAGGCACAATTCAGAATGGATTCCATTATTTGTAACCCATTTTTCCATTGAATCATTTAATTCAGCAAGTTTCTTCAAACTTTTATTGGAGACTTTCAGAACATTTTCCTTGAGATTTAAGGTTAGCCACAGTACAGTGACTCACTATCAGCCAGCTTAAACTCTAGCTTTATTTTAAAGCTGAGAAACAAAGAGGATTAGGTTCTATCTTTCAGCTTTTTATCTTTGTCAAAATGATGTGCAGTACCCTTTGCAGTTCTTGATTCTTCTCTTCAAGCTGTGCTTCCATCTGTCTCAGCCGCTCCTCGATATTGCCGTGTCTCTCCTCAGCCTGTCAATTTGAGAGCAAAATAAGAATTTGGGTGGGTTTTTTAGGCTCCAAAAGCACAGAAACACTGAGGCATAGGAATATTTCTAACATGCTTTGCACAACTGGCATTTATGGTAAAGGACAATGCAGAACAGATGCTTTTCTGTCACCAAAAGGACCTTGCAACAGTTCAGATGGGAAGTGGCAAAATAATGAAACGTCTCACCCCTAAGCACCATCATGAATCAACTACTACTATTTGCAAACAAGCTTGCAACAGCAAAGTTCATTCATATCCCCAAGAAATAAAACCAAAAAATAAATAAAAGTAAAGACTAAGTGCATTTTCAGCTTCTCCTCACTAGCCTGGACGATGGGACCCTTTGTTAGTAATCATGGCAAAGCAGAAAGCAGCAAGCAGAGACAAGGACTAAGATACAAATTCTACCTTCCTAAGCTTGGTGGCAAGTTCCAAAACTTTAGCATCTTTAGCAGCAGAGCTCCCAGGAGACAAAAGGTCAGACTACAGAGCCAGTTAGGGACAGGAAAGATAACAGGGAAAAAAATGAAACTAAGGCTTTGAAAGAAAACATGCACACACACACTTGAAAAGGCTTATTTGTAGTTAACTAAATATAATTGTTCAGATTTCATTACTCCATTTGCAGCCCTCTAAAAATCTTGATATTTGGTAGTACCACAACTTCTCTCATTCCCCACTTGCTTCACTTAGCAGTGGAAGAAATTTAGGTTCGGAAACAGATCATATTTAGAAGACTTTACGCCTATTATTGAAAAATTTTAATAAAAAGTACCAAAATAATAATTCAGAGAGATATTTTTATGATGTAGAAGAGTTAACAGAAAACCTGCTTGAGTTCCAAAGAGCAGAAACTTTACAAAAAGGGATCAAAAATTTTAATAAAGAGTAAATCAGAGTGTCTTCAGAGAGATGAATGGGAAAAAAAGTAGGAAATAAACATTTTATGCAGGAAGTAAATATTTTCTGAATTATTTGTGGGAAAACTGGAAATCAAATGCAACCAAACCAACACTAGGAACAGATTTCCTGAGTGGGACACCAATGGAGGAGGGAGTCTGGAGGACACTGTGCCACCACCTCACCTTTGTAAGTGCTGCCACTCTCTGTGCCAGCTCAGCCTCCACCTCTGGCAAAGTCTCAGCTTTTCTCAGGGTCTGCTGCAGCTTTTGCTCAGCCAGTTCCAGTCGCTCTTGCAGTTGCCTGTTCTTATCTTCACTCTACACAGGGTTATGGCCAGCAAGTGTTGAGGGTTAAAGAAGTGATTAGTTAGAAAGTAGTTGGCTAAACAATCATTTCTGGCTTATAATGTTGGACTATTTCATGTCAAGCACTTGTCAAACCACTACACACTATGCAAATCTTAAAAGTTTAGCTCAGAATGAGTAATTCTCACCCACAAAACTAAAGATGCTTGGATACACATACAGTAACTTAAAAATCCACAATTAATAGCAACAACAGTCCTGCTGCCCCAAGATAAAGTGCACTAAAATTCTCAAAACCATTTCCCCTTCCCAGTAAAGCTGTCTCATCTTTATTCCCAGGGTAAAAATCTCTGCAATGTACGACTCCAGCTCCTGAAAAACAATCACTAATAACAGCACATTACAGCTGATATTTATCTCCCTAAAAGCAAAGTGCTTCAGCATGGCATGAACATTAATTATGTCCATTAGCTTTATGCTGAGCAGAATGTACTTCATCTCATTTGAAACCACAACCTGTCGGTGCATGGAGTCTTTAGTGGCAATTTCATTTTCAAGTTTATCATTGAGGTCATGCACGGATGTAGCTTCACGTTGTGCAGCGAGGTAGCGTTTCTCCAGAGTGGTGATTCTCTCCTCCATGTCCTCCTTCTGGGCCAGAGTCTGGGCAAGACACACAACAGAAGTCAGAATGTGAGAGATAATTTCAAATAAAATAATTTCAAATAAATTTTTTTTTAAATCAGGTTATTTTTCTCAGTAAAAAATGAAGTGGAAAGAAATGGCTTTTTAAAACAGTTAATGATTCAAAACCACTGGTCTTTATTACCTTACATCACAGATCTGCTACTTTCCTTTCCAATGGTACACACACAGCAAATCTTGACTTGCTGGGGATGGTCAGAGAGTGTTCTGGGATTTAACTGAGCTCCCTTTCTATCTAATAAGGATATGTGGGACCCTGGAGATTAGGGATTCAGCAGTGACAGGAACTGTCAACCACACCACTGAAATTAAAAGGATTCCTCAACCAAGTGCATATTTTATAAAAGGAAGCAAGAATAATAAGCTGAGCATGTATGACAGATCAAGCATCTCTTCCAGAACATGCTGAAGTTGGCAATGCTAAATTCCAATCTATTAATGAAATACCTAGTTAGTCATAGGTCTATCCTGAAGACAGATTTTTTTAAAGTGGACAATGGGACCCTTTGGTCTTTTAAACAAAAACCAGACACCCATCATGTCCTAAAAAACCATTTTCTTCTCATCTATCAAACTAAAGACTTCCAAAAACATAAAGGTTCAACTGAGCACCAGTGAGATAAAATTTTATAAAGATGGCATTTATGACTCCCCAAATCCTGACAGTTCCTTCCTCACCTCTCGTACATCCCTCTGTAACTTTGTGTTCATTTCTTCAGATTTTATTAAGTCTTTCCTTGCTGTGTCTAGATCTTCTTCCAGCTCTGTTACTCTGCTGGACAAAGCAGTGAGGCGTTCTTTCATTTGTGTCTGCTCTTTGTTTTGCTTATCTATGATGTCTTGGAGTTCAATCACTTTAGCAAGGTTTTCATCGTGGCATAATGAACCATCAGAGGATCTCTATTAAACAGGGAAAAAAAGCATTAGCATGATGCAAATTAGATTGAAAAACAAATTGTTACTCACCTGTAAACATCCCTCCCCAAAGATAAAATTATTATTGAACAGACTGAAAAAGCTGAAATTTCAATAACTATGACTTTTTAACTAGATGATCATTCAAAAATGTTTTATTATGGTTTAAAATTAAAATGTTATAGTTAATGATTAAAAACCATATATCAGCTAAGCAAAGTAAATAGCTGTACCTTCCCATTTGTAGTTGGTGTATTTTCTTGTTCATGATTTATGTCCAGCATCCCATCTGGAAGTGTTTTCTTCTGATTATTTTGCTCTTTCAGAATCATTAACTAAAAGAAAAGTTTACAGACACATGTTTCAAGCCAATTCCTTTTTCACTAATAATATAAGGAACAGCTGCAAAAGCAAAGGAGCAAAACAACAATTACTGATTCTACTGCCAGGCATATATTAATAAAATCTGGCACAGGCACTCAAACACCTTATGCCACTGCAAACCCTGATTTTAAAGGCACAGGAACTCTTTGTTGGTTTGGTTGGGTTTTTTGAGGGGCTGAGAGGGTGTAAGGAGGTTGAGGTTTGATTTTTTCCTCTCCTACTCTTTCAAAGCAGTTAAGTTAAAAATTAACAATTATTCCATTTGGCAAGAAATCAAAAGGAAGAAGTGAAAGTGAAACTTCATAAATTACTCTGTACAAATATTGACTGAAACACCCACAATGGACACACGAAGCCTTCTTTTAAGACAGAAACTTACCTCTTTATGTGTAGTACCTAGTTCTTCTTCCAATAAGCTACACCTTTCAAGTGCTACTCGTAACCTCTCCCTTACCTGAAAGGGTAATTTCAAATTGTTTGAAATCATTCAAATCAAAAATCAATTTTACTTGATGCCATGTCTTTACAGACAATAAATGACACTGTTTCCATTACACTTAGAAACATTCTTAATCTGGAGTCTGTCCTAATTACAACACATGCTACCAAAAAAATAGCCAAATAATGTGTATCTTATAATCCAGCTTTTCCTTTTTTCTGTCATAAGCAACACGACCTGTACATTTAGGCATTAAGAACTAAACATACCCAGAATTTACTTGTCCTTCTGCAAGGCACAGACTGTGTTTGCTTTTGCTCATTTACAACATGGAAGAACAGGTAAAATTCCACTTAAAATCATTTGCCAGATTTTATATATAAGGGTCAAAGTCAGGTAAACTGCAAGTTGGCAACAAAATTTACAGTGAACTTTAGCAGTTGCATATCCTGCTGCTAATATCTGGCACAACTGAAGGGAGGAGTTATTTTAATTCAAATTTCTACCCCGGTGTAAGCAGATTCCCCTCCCCCTCTTCTCTCTAGCCGATTTCTTTTGTTAGGTAATCAAAAGGATAAATCCTGATGTTGTACAGGTAAGCAGCTGTGTGCATTCCTACAGCAAATATATTGCTCCTGAACCATGCTGAGTTTACATTAACACAGTTAACGAAGTCCTTGAATAAACCACAGCACCTTGCTTTAGTTAAGTGCAGCATCTTAATTTAGGAGAGCATTTACCAATGTAGTTACACTGCAGAGATTTCTATAACTTCAGTAGAAAAACTGCCTGGCCCACACAAAGGAAAGAAGATGAAAAGGTGTTAGGTACAATACTTCATTACCTTTTCATCAAGGGCTTTGTGGTGCTCAAATAAGGATTTTAGTGCTTTGAGAACTTCTACTTCACTAGAAACTCCTGCTGGAGACTGAGCTTGCCTCTTCACAACAGTCATCCTGAGGGATCGCTCATGCCTGGAGACAAGACACTCCAAATGTTCCAGTAATAGCTAAAGCAAAAGGGAAAAAAAAGAAAGGAATAATGTTTATTCCTGTTCTGTACAGCTGCAGAAAACTTTGCCTCCTAGAACATCAAGTTTAGAGTTCTAAACTTCAAATTTCAGAGACAAAGGATATTGTATCGAGCGTAAGGACTCCTTTTTAACATTTCAGCTGTATTAGCAGTGTACCTGCCCACTCTGCTCCTCTGATCCCAGAGCTGCAGGATTACAAAACTTTAACAACAAGAAATCTGGATGGCAGATAGCAGTGCAGTCTTACAAGCTTTTCCTGATTCTGCACAGCAGCATTTGGAGCTGTGCACAAGCTGCCAAACCCTCTTGATCAACACACACACATTTGCACTTCCATGGTGATTCATGTACAAGTATCAGGGAAAAAAATACTTTTAGCTTTTCAAATTCAACATTTGTTTTCCTCCCTGTAGCTGGATGCTTTAACAATGGTGAGCTTGGAGAAGACAAGGAACTGACCCTTGTGTTATTCCTTTCTGCTTTCAGTTCAGCAATTTCTTCTTCCCTTTCAAGCAGCTGCTCCCTGCATACATTCAGCTCTTTTGTGAGTGCTGCAAATTCCTGGAACAAACCAGACAGAAATATAAGCACATCAAATATCAGGACACAGTGAGAGTGGATTCATATGAACACTTAACAGTTCCTTGAAGCATTCATTTCAGATGTGCAAAGCCAATACAACTGTATAGTCATGCTAAGCCAGCTTCAGTTCAAACATTTAAAACCTTTATGCTGCCAACTGTAAAACATCAAAAGATGTTTGACCAGGACTTTGAAAACTTGTTTGTGTCTCAAGGCAATTATATAAGTTGGGGTTTCCCTGGTAAGCAAAAGGAAAAACATATTTGTAACACACTTTGTTATGGTTTCAAAGAGTTGTTAGTTTTGTGTGTTTTGGTTTGTTTTTTTTAACAACTGCTGAGGGAGACATGAAAGAGCACTAAGCACAGCAAAATAAGGAAACCAACAAACATGACAAATTTCAAGTCAATATTTAATTGTGAGCAACAATGAATAATCCTGACATGTACCAGATTACAGCTAAATACAGGAATTTCATTCAAGGTTTCCTTCCAATCTCCAACGAAATGATCTTCCATCTTCCAATGAAAAGGGAATGAAGCAGCCCTTTCCTTACAGTCCTGCTAGAAATCTCTGAGGATTAGAATTAGAATTTTCTGAAAGCTGAGCCCGGGGGCTCAAAGCCCTCACAAGGCTCACCCTTCAAATGCAATAAAGATCTCACCAAACAAAACCCAACCAAAGTGAAATAGTACAGAGTGAAGTGTCAACAGGGAACAGGAGTGGAGCTAACTCACATCACTTACTGCATGCTTATTACTGCAGTGAACATAGTCAATATGAAAGAATATCCTCCTACAGTTTGGGGTTTCTGTCAGGAAATGTTTGTACTAATATCTGCAAGAGCCACTGCAGCTTAAACCATTTCCCCTCTCTATCAACAGCCTCACTAAAAATAAAATAATAGAAAACTTAACTTAATATAAAAGACATTTAAATGTTCTATTAACTCAGGGAGCATACTCTGAGTAGAACAAAAGGTACAACTGTACAGCACATTTAGAAGCAAACACAAAGCATAACTTAATCTATCCCAGAAAAATTTAAATTCTAATCTGAACCACACCGGAAATGAGAATTGACAGTGTGAATGTGAACAAGTCCATCCTTTAGAAAAGAGCCTTGCAAGAAAGCAACCCTTATGTATTGTCAATGCAACTTATAATGTGAAAATAAATACGCTTCAGTCACTCCAGTGGCAAGTGAATATACTGGGAGCACTTGGATAAGAAAACATCAAAATGCTAGTAACTAACACTCCTTTCTGTTCTCCAAAATAAGGAAAATACTCATAAACAAGAGCCTTGTCTAATAAACAATGGATTTGTACAGCTGAACTGGTGATCAGCAGGACAAGGTGAACACAAATAGCCAGCTAAGTGGAGACACAATTGCTGCTTCTCTACTTTTTCCAAACTCTGCAAGACACACTGCTTATCAGCCAGCAGCTGCATATCAAGTGAAAGCTTAAGATGGAGCTGTTCTGCAGCAAAATTCAAAGTGACAGAATGCACATGCTTAGAAACAAAAGGCCACATCAACCAATTACTTATACTAAGCACATCTGCAAATTCTAACATGCAGCTAAAATAAGCAGACATGGTCAAAAGACACTGCAATTTCCAATATTCATTTGGTAAACTTTATTCTAAAATATACACACGACTGAAAAGACAAAAAATACATTGCACAATATACACCTGGAGTGAACTCTGGAATTACTAATGTATCAAGCTTTTAAAAGTTGCTGTGAAAAAGACAGCAATACGACCACCACCACAGATGCAGAATCCATCCCTATAATCCCTCTTCCTAAATCAAATCCTGCTCACTGGAAAAAAGTTTCAGTCCTCCTGCTTAATCAGCAAAAAACTGCAAAACATCTTCATTTATTTTCCTTTCTCAACTGCTAAATTATTTGATTTCTCTAACACACTTAATTACATTCATATACATTCAATTACATTATTTCGTTTGCATTCTTAAAAAAAACGGCCTATTATTTTCAAAATGGCCAGGAAATACAAAACCAATACAATACCAAAACAACTTGGTCTGTAAATATAGCTACCAGAACTTTTACACACACAAAACAAGTTACAAAAGGGTCCTGAGTGCAAGGTAAACCAAGAGAGGAAAAACCTACTCCAAGCTTCACTGGAGCTGACAGAAATATTGACTCTACCACGAGCTTTCCCAGCAGAGTGCTCCTTCACATCCAAGCTTTTCCTGCACCTTCAACATCCCACCTGTGGGAGCTTCCAAGACTCCCAGGGAATTGGCAACACACTCCCCTTTTGCTCTCACACGAGCTCAGGTAAACCAGAAACCAAAGCTGCCATTTTTCAAGGGCAGTCCCCGCTTATCTTTACAGATTAGATAATTATGTACTACTGAGAAGAGCTTCATATGAACTTACTTTCTCGGTGTGTTTCCCCTTCCAAATTAATAATAATATAAGAAGAGTAATTTTTAAAACCCTAAAAATGCCAACATCAACATTTAGAAACATCAATATTGCCCAGTTCTCCAGATGACACTGGCCTGATATGAGAAGTTTTATATTTTTCCTGCCTCTATCTCAAGTCTTGAGAACAGAATGAAGAGCACAGCAAGGACTACCAAACACTGTCTCATAATCCTTTTCCAACTTCAAATCACTGCATAGCATCAATTTATACCTTTTTATCTGTATGAGCCTCCCCACGTGAAAACCAGCTGTATATTTGAAAGGAAGGCTACTCACTCTTCAGATGGTTACAGGATACAGAGTTCCAGTCCATTGCATACTCCTGTGTAAATATAAATTGTGGCACAAATAGGCCCCAACTGTGACACGAACCATCACACTGTCAGGTGACCCAGAGCAAGAGTGCAGAGGAATTTATATTGCTGCTGCAAAAACACACTGACAGGGATTGCTGGCATTGCATAACACCTCCATTGCTGTTTGTTTTGACAAAATAGAGTTGCTTCAAGTCCTGTGAGCTGCCTAAGAAAGAACATTTGAATGTCCTTAGTTTCAGCTGACACTGCCAAAAGGCATGTCCTTTCTAGTTGTAATACTTACCTTCAATGGGAGACAATTTGTGATTTCCTTAAGCAGTTCAAAAGCAGAGAAACCATTTCCAGCTTTATCATCTCAAAAAATTTCAAGTTGTCTCATAATTTCTTCCTTGGCATTAGATGAACGTACAGAAGGAATTAAAAGAAAAAGTAAAGAATCCTGAGAAACTTTCCCACTTGTCCACAAAGCTGTGCCACTTTTCTGTAATTAAGAAGACTGAGAGCAACAGAATGAAGTTCTGCTCTGTTTCTGGCTGCCATCAAAATAATAAATACACAGCACTGGGGATTGACAAGAATGGAACTCACAATAAGCACTTCAGAGCACTCACATGAATCGGTGGGAGAGTGCTGAATTTACCAGGGAAAGACTCCCTGCTGATTAGAACATTCTGGCAAACACCCATACTCTACACTAAACTGAAATGTTACTGAAGAGAGTAACTTTCTGACCCAGCTGAATCATTCCAAACACATCACTCTTGCTACCAGAAATAAATACTCTCAACAAAAAGTCACACTGAGCAAGTAAGTTGGTTCTTGTTCAGTAATACATTTTCTGGGCTATTTTTTTTTGTTCCCAAGCTCCAGGACTTTTTAAAGCAATAGCATTTCTTCTACCTCAACCTTCAGAGCTGACCTTCAACCTTCAGTATTTAGATGCCACAATATAAACATCCTTCCCAAAGCTGGATACATTAGTGCTGAGCTGTCAAGCCTGGCTGAGCTGACACACTTGGGAGCTCCAATATCCCAATCCAGGAACATTCCAACTTTCAGAGAACAGGCTCCCTTCATGTTCATTGCAAACATAATTCATAGGTCTCACAGACAGCACATCACAGACCAATAAATGCTACATCACAGGAAGATAGTATTTAAACTAGGGGAAACACTTGAAAGAAAAAAAGAGGTTATTCCTGAAAGTCTGTTAATAGAAGTTGTGTATTAGGAATGCTCTACAAATAACTAAATTTGTTTGGAATTTGATCAAGCAGAAAAAACCTTATTCCAGAGGAAAATGCAACACCACTTGAGCACACAAGTAATCATGAATTACAAGCAACTACATGGCCAGAAAATTTATATAAATGATGAAAATATATGTAATTAAAAAAAGAGAAACATTTTAAATCCATCAAATATTATTAAATACTGTAAAATAGTAACTTCAGGCAACAGAAGATGAAGTTGTGACTGTTATATCTTTAGGAACATCTCTGACCCAAATATATGATTGGAATTTATCTGTTTAATCTCCAAGTGATATTTTGGTTTACTCTTATCATTCTGGTCTGCAGACTGAATATCAAGCAAGCCACTCACAAATCTGAGCAGGTGAAGAGAGCAGGAAAAAAACAAGTGCAGGACATCAGGGGTGAAAATCAATGGGACCTGAGATAAGTTTCCATCATGACGTTTGTACTACATATAAACCACAATTATTCCAAATGATGACTGCATGGAAATGGCAAATATACAGTCTAAAAAAAAAAAAAAAACAAGCAAAGAAAATTTAAGAAAACCTCAGTTTTTTTTCTAAGGTATTTCACAGTCACTTCACTTTAAATCCAAGGGGTTTAGGTAGCACACAGTGACCAAGAGCCCCAATATATTTGAAAGTTCCTAGCAAGTAAATTTTCATACCGATAAAGTCACAGGTTTGTTTTGGGTTTTTTTAGGCTAAGAATCAGAACTATGAAATTATGAAACAGTTCAAGGGTATTGAGAGTTAAAACTGAGGAGAATTGACTTGTTTTCACCATTAAATCCAACCTTGGAAAAAAACATAGTCACACATTATGCTTTGCCTGTTCCATGTAGTAAAACACATTGCTTTCAACCTTTCTGTATCTCTGGCATGTGCTAATGGGAAAGAGAAAAATCAGCATGGAGTGTGCAAAGAAAAATATTTTCCTTTCCACCTCATGAAAATAATTTCCAGTAAGTATCAAGCAGCCTGAAATTACTAAGCTAGAAACATAAAACTTACTTCAAACATTAACAGAATCAATTCTATGAAACAAGTTTATTATCTTTTGTTCCCAAAACCCCCAGAACTTAAAAGGGAGTGTAAGAGAATACTTCAAGTAATACTAAAACATGGATATGTCAAATTCTTTTGTTTTGGAACATTGAAAGGCTTTTCATGCTCAAAGTAGCTGTTTTTCCGAGTGGAGCTAACTACCCACCAGAGTGAGAACACACTGGAGCTCATTACATAATTAGTGTATTGGCCTCCTTTCCTATTTCTGTGTATGCATAAGATGTTTTATAACTCAAAAGACAAGCACCAAAACAGAGGTGCAGATTTCTTTTCCGTCAAAAAAAATTCTCCCCTTCTAACTAGTGGCACTGAGATATACAAAGAACTAACTTTGGTTAACTCTCAAAAATCTGTATTTTCTTTGAAAAAAAACCAACTGTTTTTTTCCTCTATCAAAAATTGCAAGATTGCATGAAAACTCTCAAGTGAATATTGCTGCCAGCCAGTGATCAATACTAAACCTGAGTCACTTCTTACCTTCCATCCCTTTTTTTTTTTGCAGGTCTCCTTCAAGTGTCCCTCTTAGACTGACCTATCTAGGCTTTGTCATTAACGCTGCTCAATCCTAAACAGGCAATTAAGTTTTAAAGCGTTTACAGTTGCATAATGTTATTGCTCTAGAATGAAACTCTGCTGTTCCCAGCCCACTTTGGAGCCAGAAGCAGAATCCACTGCCTGGCATTTGACAAGCCAAGAGCCGAAGGACTCCTCACTCACAGCCAGTAGGTACCAAACATATGCCCAAGGGCAAAATGGAATAGCAAGCCCAAGTCTCCATGGCAATAAGTAGGTTTCCAGTTACCATCCTGAGTGAGTTGCCTAAATTTATGCACAGTGTTCCCTGAGCTTGAACTACAAAGCACAAAATCCAGGCTTCAGCGCTGGGAGCTTCCGGAAGCGCAAGGAAACATAAATGGAGAAAGGTAGGATTTGGCAGCTTGGCAAAAGGAATGCAGGAGCAGCGGGAAAAGGGAGGTAGAAACACATCAGCTCCATGTTCTCCCCCTGTAACTCCTCTTCCCCAATCTAACTAACACATTCCAGACATGTCCTATTTGGGGTGTAGGGTGTAAAAGTACCGGAACCCAAAGCTGGATCCAGCCTCTTGCTCCTCCGAGAATGAGGGGTTTTCCTTTCACCACATGAATCCCTGTTCAGACATCACACACTCAGCAGCAAAGTCTGGAGTGGGAGCCTGCAAACCCTTGTGCACAGAGCACTGGAACCATTAACTACAGCCTGTCCAAACCTGGACTAGCAGAACCCTCACTGCCTGGCTTCCTGCATTTCATTTTCCCTAAACCCAGCAGAACGGTGCTGTTATGTACACAAGGACGGAGCAAAGCCTCATGCAAAACCAGATCTTTGTGCATCACTGCAGAGCCAGCATTCCCTGGTCACACACCGTGCTTGGGACTGAAGGGACACAGGGCAACCTTCCAGGCTCCTCCGTTATAGCCAGACCTCCATCCATCCATCCAACCATCCATCCACCCCGGGGAACACAAGTCACACATGTGACACAACACACAGTCCCTACAAGTCTGTTTGCAGCTAATGTGGGCAAAACCAAGCCACAGCTGCATCCCAGAACTGCTCTGTAGTCTGAGAAAATACGGAAAGAGAAGATGAGGTTGTTTAAACAAGTCAGAAAACCTCATCCAGTCACTCCTATTACAACCTGCAGTTTGTTCTCCATCTTCTGTAGAGTAACCAGCCTTGGGATCATCACAACATTCAGAATCTCTAATTTCTCCAGATAGTTTGTTAATCTTTACACCAGCCTTAACAAATCAACACAGCTTGTTCAAAGCAGGATAGATCACACATGGTGATCAATGAACCCAGAGCAGACACAACCCATTTTTATGCCAGCCTTTTAAATCTCTTTTAAAGCTACAGATGTGTGTCAAATCAACCAGTGAAAAACTCTACCATAGTACCCCGTTCTCCCCCCAGGGCTTTCTCCAAATATTCAACTGAGGGGGCAAACCATGCAAGTTAGCAGAATGCACAGAGGATTAACAAGAAATGAACATACTGAGCCCTAACTTGAAATACCAGTTTGAAGTTATTTTCTTCACTTGTCTTTGTAAAAATACTTATGAAATGTTGCCTCTATTCAGGCAACACCGTGGATCTTCTCAGTAAGGAAGTTCAAAAGCTGAAGCATTACGAGAGCAAGCACAGGAAATGCAGAAGCAGCCCTCAGACTTGCATGAAACTTAGCATCTATTCATAGGCAACAGTAACAGAAAACCTTCTTCCAATCACTTCACTGTGGTGTGGCTATGCAAAGAGTTCCACCTTAGCTGCTCCTCAGTGTACAGGAATATGCCCTCTGAAAGGGCAGATAAGGAACAAAAGTATTCAGAACCATACCCAGCTTGTTTTCCTTGGAAAAATGTCCAAATCAGCTAAAATATGCATCAGGAAAACTTTAGTCATCGTTGAAAAACAGGCTTTTCAACTTGGGATGGCTACTTTGTGCAGAGCAGTAACTGTTGAGAAAAGCTGATAACAAAGTAATCCTTTCCAATACTGCACCTCTCCAACCACCAAGATTCCAGAATAACACTTAATTTAACACAGAATAAGGCTACAGTACTTGGGGGGTGTTGGAAAAACAACTGCCTCTCAGTGACACACTGAATCAATGAATTCTAAGGGTTTCACAATCAGAGTTACCATATTCCTGCACCCCCAACCTAGTCTATTTTGATGAGGAAATAATATAGTAAAGTAGCAGCACAACTTCTTAGGTGTAGCTTTAGGCATCTCCATTTTTGGAGTCCATGTCAGTGAAGAAACCTACCCACACCCATACCCACCATGGCAAAAGGAGAATACACTTGTAATTAATTAAAGACCAAGAATCTTGCGTTACCAGTTTGACAAGGTATGGGACAAAACCAGTCTCCATCTTTAATAAGACAGTAGAGGGATTTCACTGAAGTTTCTCCTCTCCTCACACAAAGCTGGTCAAGATTTCCTGGGATTCCATGCTGGATAGCACAGTATGCAATCCTCCTTGGGGATGCCAAACTGAAGAACAACTGCAAGATGTGCTGAGAAGACTTAAGAAGCTCTGTAATTTTCCTGGGACCCCCATTCTGGAGACTAAGCAGCTGTAGCAAGATCTTTTAACATGGGTAAGTTTACTTGGGGAAAAAAAAAAATCTGCATATCAACTCTAAACATACTGCACTTACAAGAAACAGCACAATTCTAGCTCAGCTAGCATTAAATATTAAATTTCTATGACTTTTATTGAATTAAAAATTATTTAACCCTACATACTACATTCTAGTCATGTTACATGACTAATACTGCACAGTTTTTTTACAAACAGACCCAGGACAAGACCCATCATGCACAACTATTTCAATGACAAGATACTCCTGCTTGCAGCTGAGGCCCTGCCCTATTCTAATCGTTCATCTTGGCCTCTGGTTGCCAGCTTTAGTTCTGTGGCTAGCAGCTGAGAAGTACATTTTTCACACTCTGCTAAGAGGGAATGCTTGGGAATATCTGAATAAGGCTGGCCAAGCCACCCTCATTAAACAAGCATCAGCATGTACTTCCCCCTCAGTGCTCTCCTATTATATATATATGTATTTATTATTTTTGCCAAGTGATGAACACTTCAGTCTTATAATTTCAAACTTGTTTAAGCAAGTAATACCCACTGAGGACAGATACGTGCCTTCAGCAGGAAATTCAACTTACCAGCTCTTCACATTTGTTTTTCCCTACTTCTCTGTACTCTATCACCCCAGTTTACAGGCTGAGTGGATTTACTGGGCTAACTGAAGCTAAATATGTCCAAATCTGTGATATTCTGAAAAAATTCTACTGCACCATTCCATGGAAAAGTTGCTCCATTTTAGGAAATACTCCAAAACAAAGCAATTCCAAAGTCCACACACAAAAAAAAGCACAATCTCAGGTCCTACAACAGACATGTCTGCTATCTAAACACAGAAAAAACTACGGAAAATCAGCAACATAGATTAAACATTGAAGAGCTGTTTTAGGGGGAGGGGTAAAGGTTTTTTTAAAGTTCAAAGTAATTTTTTTGTCTGCCACAAACAAAAAAAAAAATCCATAATGAACAGTTCTAAACTTGATGACTACCTGAACCCAGACAGCAGAAGGAAACCAGGGAGATGAGCAAGGCTATAATGCAGAGAAGAAACAATTAAAAAAAAAAAAAAAAAATAAATCAATCNCAATAAAGGATAAATAAATGAAAAATAATAAATAAATGAACAAAAGACAGTAGGCTGTCAATATGGTGTTACCACTAACAAATGCTGAAGTGAAAGATGGATTGGTGGGGAACCTGTGAAGCTCCTGCTCCACACTGGACTAAAAACAAGGGAAAGATGATGCAACAGGGAAGCCCTGCAGCCTCCTACTCCACTGAAACAAAAGAAATGCTTGGCCCATTTCTCCTCTACTTCCCAGGACTTAATCGTTTATAACCATTGTACAAAATTCAGGAGAGGGTTATGCAGTCTCCACAAACTACAGCTCCAATGGGGTCAGAGTTACACCAATGTCAGTATCAGCATAAAAGAGACCCTGAGAGGGGAAAAGGACAGCTAAAATCCTAAAAAGCTGTTCCATTTCCACTTTACATGAAGCAAAGTAATTCCAGATTTCTTGAGACAAAGATTCAGCTTTTGGAAGATAATGGTGTGGAACCACACCCTGCAAAGACATTCTGAAAACTCAAGCTGCATGTTTTAGAAAATAAATTACTGGATGCACCTGCCCCATGCTCTTTAACATAAGGCTAGAAGAATGTGAAGAACTTCCAAGCCTTTTCCCATGAACTACAAAAAGGTGATCATGCTGTATGAAAAATATGTTACTTAAGAATAACAAAAAGATTCACAGTGGTATGCCAGGGCATCCCTGAAATTATCTAAGCCAAACTTTTAGTCATTCCCCGAAATGTACTACAGCAAACAGAGAGAGCTTTGAAGGGATAATCTGAAATTAGGAGTTTACCTTACACAGGCAGAAACATGTGGAAAGCCCAACCAGATTCACCCACACACCCAATATCACCCTCCACACGGGCTCTGCTCTTCTAGCCTTGGGTCTCCTGAGTGCAACACCATTCTTTACATCTGAATTAGATTAACTGAAGAACTCCAAACATGAGAATCCCATTTATTAGATTTTTAATTTGGATCAGAAGTTGATTTTACTTCTGGGTTTCCAAAGCAGCCCATGCCTTAAATCCCAGTAGAAGCAAAAGATTCAAACATGAGATGCATCCAGGACTTCAAATACCCTACACAAGAGAACCTTAAAGTATATAAAATTACAGAGTCCAGCTTCCCACTCGGAAGAGCAAATCCACAAGCACAAACTACAGTGAAAAGTACAGCAAATAACAGAATTTAGCTCTGGTACTATTAGTTTAGCAAGGCTAACAGAGTCCCATGACTCCCAGCCAATTAGAGATAGGAATGCGAAGAAAATGAGAGTTTTGACTCTAACATTCTACTGGCAAAGTACATATTGCTAAATAATTGTGACTGGCTCACATAGGACAATTGAGAATCCACAACTCAAACCCAGAAATCCACAGTTTAAACCCTGCCACTGATCAAGACAGCAGTCCCTTCAGATGTGTACAGAACTCCCTTTTTGACCAATTTTCTTTTTTAAGGCAATTTGGGGTTGCACAGTGAAAAAACTTTCATATCATTTCATATCATATTTTACATTCTGTAAAGCAAATGAGCAATTTCACTTTGAGATCTCTCCCTCCCTTTTCATGATTGTGCTTGGAAATTCAGAAATAGTTTAATAAAAGTGGTCACTATTTATGGAGATAACCATGGATATAGCACCAATAAAAAACCAAGAATTTATGATCCTCTTTATTGAGTGAGCCCTCTCCACACTGAAGAATGTTTGTTTAGCTTTTACACAAAGCATTTTGGTGGCCAAAATTCCTTTTCAAGTAATTCAAAATAAACCCCATTTCTCAGCACTGGAAACTGTCAGTGTTGAAGACAATGATCAACAGACTTCATCAACTGCAAGGTAGTTTCTTCACATGAACATTCACAGATCTTTCAACCATACATCAAGCCAGTCTCAACTTTGTACAGGCTAACACAGAAATTCTTTGTTTAAACTGCACATCTTAAGGTGGCTTTGTTTTGTTTGGCTTTTTTTAACTATGTAAATTACTCAGCTCCATAGGCTTATATAATTAAATCCTTTTACTGTGCACTGTTCTGTAAATTTCAAGTAGGAGAAGAAAATCTCACTTTTCTCGACAGTACAGTGTTTAACAATCTCCATGCTTTACCCATTTTTACCACATAATCTACACTGCCATTCTATATAAAAGGTAAATATGCCTCTAAAAACAATGTTTTAAGTGTATAGAACTAAATTTTATATGCATTTATGTGAGAGGTAGGATAAAAAAAACCCAAGCACTGTGCTTCAGAACATTTCTCTACAATTGGATACCCAACTCTACTATGTACTAGCAATAGGAGTAAAGCAAAACACAGCATGACTCAGACCATACCCAAAGAGAGATTACTGCTCTACAGAGAGGAAAAAAAGAAAAAAGAAAAAAATGTTAATTAAATTTTAAAAGAAAATCAAGAGCTGCCCATTTTCCTATGATAACAAAGAAAAAATGCTTACTTTCTAAAGAGAAGTTCTTTTTTCTCCTTAACACTCAAAAGGTCACAAATCAAATTTTTCAAGCTTTTTTCCAAGCAGCCCTTTAAACAAGTCCTTATTTAAAATCTGCCCTGAAGATATCTGATTATGCTCAATACTGCTTGTGTAAGGATATTTTCATAAAGGAATCACAGAATCCTAGAATGGTTTGGGTTGGAAGGGACCTTAAAGTTCACCTCTGCCATGGGCAAGGACACCTTCCACTAGACCAGCTTGCTCAGAGCTCCATCCAGCCTGGACTTGAACCTTGGTGCACTTCACAGAATTTATAAAACAAAAGACTAATTCTAGATATTTATCTTTCTGAGAACATAACCAGAAGACAGATGAATTACAGGAATATACTGACTGTTCTTATTCATATGTATCCATCAATAGCCATGGCATATTTGGATCCAACCAAAATTATATTTCTGTTAAGATCTCCACTACCAGCCTCAAAAACCATATCCCTCAGTAGACAGGAGCATAAACACATGAGGAAAGTTCAAGGCCACTGTGGAACAGCAAAGGAGAAGATTAAGCAACAAAGCTTCTCTTTTGAAAAATGTTGCAGCTCCAGCCACTGCAGGAACAGGCCATAGAGCCTTGTCAGGCTGATCAGAAGGAAAGGAGCTGATTTTCAGTGGAGCTTATGTGAAACCAAAGGTCATGTCTGAAACAGATAAAGGTTGCGGGCAAAAAACCACGGGAACCAATTACTCACATTAGCTTAGAGGAAAACAACACACCAAAATGAAAGTGAGCATTTACTTGGACTTGTAATCACACTCCTCCAATTCTAAATATCCAAACTCCCAGAACAATCTCCTCAAGTGACCTAACAGATATAGATTCCTACACAATCATCTGGAGTTTCCAAAACGTGGAAACATTATTTCCCTGTGCCTCTGTGAAAAAGTCAAGTTGAATAAAAAACTCATTCCATTCAGTAGCAAAATAATAATTATTCTTTCAGCCTAGAGAATGTGAAAACATTTTTCCTGGCAAGAATTGCATTACATTTACACTTGGGGCACCCACAGGCAGGATTATTAAAAAAAGACACTTGGAAAGTTATGAGCATCCAGATCACCTGACACATACAACACAAATTTATCTCTTCTCAGTATTTGTAGCCTGAGATGTATATACACAAGAGATTATGGTGAGTATTTTCTAATATATGTCAACAGATACCAGTCAGTCTTACAGACTTTAAGTGACTTAAGCTGCCTAAATTGCCACAAGCAGCTTACACAAAATGTCTGTCATATTCCTTTAAAAATGGAAAACTAAAAAATAAATCCCCAAATTCAACTGTGAAGTATATCCATGCAGTTATGAGATGCAATGCTAACTTAAGGAGAGGAAAAAAAAATACTAATAGGCACTTAAAATGTTCTTTCCAAAAATTCAAGGTCTCTGACAACATTCTTAACTATAAGGGGCCTGCATATATTACAACACAATGTGTCCTCCTAATTCCATGATCAAAACCTACAGTGAATAAAACCAACAATCAACTCTCCTAAATATATTACAGAAAGGATGAAACAAAGTCTTAGTCCAGTGGCCATTAAAACACTAAGAATTTGTAAAGGAGTAGGGAACTATGTTCTTAATTCATATTTATCTTAAAAAAAAAAAGAAAATGGGATTTGGTTTTTTTGTTTCTGGAATTGCAATTATGTAGCCACATTGAATCTTCAAGTCTTGCAACCAAACATCTTCAAAGCACTTTTTAGTTACACTCTTAGAAAAGAATGGAGGAAAAAAAAATAAAAGGTAACAGAGGAAGAATTCTCCAAATACCAAAAGACACTACCTCTTGCACCAGAGGCTACAGGCAACTGATGAGAGTATACATGTGATGTTCACCTGGTTCTAAATATATATTTTAAATACTTTGTTTTGATTACAGTTCTTTCCACCTTATATACAGCCTGTTTTTAGGCCGCAGGTTAGACTAGAGCACCCCAAGCATTAATAAACCCACTGACAGACATCTGTATACAGTGGCACAAGAGTAGGGAAAAATCACTAGCTCCTGTTTCAGGGCCTCATCCACTACCAAAACAAATAAAGAGCATTTCTGTGTAGTCACCAAAACATTCTTTCTACAAATAAACTAAGGGAAATAAAACCAATAGTTTCAGACTTCACCAAATCTGCTTGTTAAGGGGAGGGATGGGACATCACTAAGCAGTAAAACAGCAGTAAATTTCACCCCACATTTAATAGCAGTAAAATTCACCCTCAAATACAAGGAAATTCAAAATGAATTCCAAATTTAATTTAGCTAAATGGTCTATTTATAATCAAGCAAAGCTAAATTAAAAGCACAGTATAAACAGCAAGTTGCTAACAATAGGCAAACAGATGTCTGCTGGGCAGGGGTGGGATGTTTCAATAAACAAACCCAAACATATTCACATGAGAAACCAAGAAGACAGAACCAATGCTGGAGACTCGGTGCTCAATATACTCCTCTGCATTATTTAAGTGTAGCTACTCCTTTTTGCCCAAACACAGGGCATTATTTCAGATAAATTCATACTTTGAAGGTTTGGAGCAAAAGGTATCTGTTTCTATGTCTTGAAAAGAAATGTTAGGGAAGCTGAGGTTTATTGATAATCAGTGAAGAATTCTGAGTGTTAACTCCTATCTCCATCTGACTCAAACTTGTGTAAAGCCAAATCAGTTCAGTAATTTACTACGAGTAAGAGCCAAGTAAGATTTAGCAACTGAAACTCAACATAGGTGTCTGAAAATGCAACAGGAAGAGTCCTGTTCATCTCTGCTGTCAGAACGGGGTGGAAGCAGTGGAGGATGTGCCTGCTCTGACATCCACGTGAAACCCCTTTGGCACCTCCAGGATTCCTGGGCACTCTGCTGAGATTAATGGCTGTTATTCAGAAGTCAGCATCAGCTGCTGCCAGAGTAAGAAGTGCAAGCCATGGCACCTCAGGGCTGAACATCTGGGAATGCTGCAAATAGAGCTGCACGGAAGTGCTGAGGAAATTTCAGCTGCTGCAGAGTCTGGCCAGGCCTTTGTGTGTTCTGCCACTGTGTTCTTCATATTAGGTACAATTCAAAACCTCATTTCTACATCTATGACATCCTGTATTACTCAAAACTTGTCTGGAGGAAATCCAAATACCACTATTCATAAAATGGCAATGAAGTCCTTAAGTCCATCACTTCCAAACAATGCCAGGGCAGTCTTTGGGCCAAGTGTTTTGATATTTCTTACAGGTGAGGCATTGAGTATTTCTGAGATTGTCTAAGGAACATCACTGTATAGGGACACACCTGAACTTCACTGAATACAAATATGAACTGACACACACCATTTTTAACTGAAGTGTGAAGTGGTGATAAAATATTTACTATGGATAGAAAGCAACTTTAACTTATTATTTTGCTTACCTTGTACAGAAAAAAAATGAGGCATGATAAATTTAAGGCCAAAAGATCAGAGGTGCAAGATTAAGATGGATCTTAATATGCGTTGCTTAATATTTGTAACGTACTTATTAGCTTATAAAACTAATATACATATTTAAATTTTCATCCTGATAACAATGGCTGTGAAGTCACCGACTGTGCTTTTATTTATGACAAGGAACAGAGTCACTGGAGTTTAATTTCTGGTCTTCACCATCCAAAACAAGCATCATGTTTTAGAAAACATCTACGTGAAATTCTATCAGCAAAATGAACCCTGGCCTGCAACACTTTAATAGCAAGTACTGAAGTAACTTGGGCCTCATCTACCTTAGGTTCAAAATTTAACCTTTAAATACAGTTTTACAGATTAACTTATAAATTTGAAGCACACAAATCTTGAATTCTGTAGAAAGCACTCTAAAAGGCACATAAAGGGCATAATGAAATCCACTAAGATCATAATTAGAATTATAACAATGTGTTTATGTTATAAAGCTCTTCAAGTAAAAAGTTAATGTTCTTTTTTTTCTGTGAAAAATTCTAGAAAGTATAAAATTAAGTTGTAGCACAGCACTTTGATTTCCTCAAGTTCATTTTCCAAGGTCAGAGTACAGTTTGACTAGGGCAATCTGTAATAGAGGAAACTCCCAGAAAACAAAGAGCATTGCCAAGAATCCAGTTATTTTATCAAGGCAGTGGTGATGTATTTCACTTCCAGCTGTCCACACTAAAAACCCAGAAAAAGTCAGCTTTACTTTAAGTAAATGTAACAGATAAAGCACATCTATATAAGATTAAAATGCACTCCTCTCAGTGAATTAGACATCCACAAAAGCTGCCTTACCCTAAATAACTGTCCCAGGTTTATGGAGCTAGAACTGAATTCCCAGCTGCCCACCACACTAACAAATGTGACCACGAAATGTGCATCACTGCTGCAGGAAAAACTGCATTTACTTTTAGAATCTCAGAGGTGCAAATACTGATCTTGAAAATACTGCCATTTTGAAACTGATCATACACACTGTTAGTTACTTTTGATATATATATATATGATGTATTTTGTATACCAGTCTGAGCTTCTTTCCTACACAGAGAAAACTCAGTGAATGTAAGGAATTAAGCACAGAGATGCCATCAGAAATTGACTGCCTTCATAGCAAAACCAGAAGAGGCATTTTGGTATAGAAGATCTCAATCTGGCATTCCTGCTTTTAGACCAGGACTTCCCATCAGTCATCAGAACAGTCTAAAACTGGCTGGTTAGCTAAAGATCTAAAACAGGAAAAGTACACATAGAAACAATTCAATTCAATACCTGTTAAGATAAAGTAGTCTAAAATCAACTACAAAGACTTGTTACAAGCCAAGTCTGAGAAAGAAATAATACTTTGGTTACAGAGTGATTTAGCAATTAATGAAATTACACAGGTCTTTGTACAATTAGTTAAATTAACCTTGCAGGTCTACTAAATTGAAAACAACTACTATGATAAAAAAAATTAAAATCTACACTACTATCCATTCTTTGCTGAAAAAATATAACACAGCTGTTATTTTATTAAATTTAAAGACTTTACTCTCCTTGAAATCCACAGCTAAACAACAAGTCAATTGAGGCAGTAGTTCAAAAGAATGCTCAGCTTGAAACAATTAACAAAAGTTTGAATAGTTTCCAATATTAGTCACTATAAAGTTTTGACAGTGAACATATTAGAATTTTTTTTTTTAAATTGTTTCACCTCTTCAAAAATTTGCACCCATGAAGTAACTGACTCTACCATAACAACAACAAAAACTGCCCGATACACAAGTTATTTCTGATGTAGCAAGAGTAATGAAAATATTTCTGATTTTTGAAAGCACCACAATCATTTGAGCTAAGCATCACTGGGGACAAAAGCAGATGTTCCACAGGATGAAAAGAGTATTTTCCAACAGCAATCTACAAAAATCCATACACTGCTGTATGTTTACATAAAATTGCAGCAAAATTTCTCCCTCAACTGACTTGCTTTTCCAACAGATTTCACACGAAACCATGCAATTATGGCATTCTTGAAAAGGGAAACTGTTTATTAATTTTCCAGAAATGTTTAGAATGTGATGGTTACATGCAAGTAGCCTACTAGATTTAGGAAGGAAAGCTGAGAACTGAAAAGGCAAAAGGGGAACAGCAGAGTTGAGAGCTGAGATGATTCTGCTCAGCCACAAACTCAGGTCTAACAGTCTGCAGGTCACGCAAGTGGTTAATGCCTCTATTAATGTAGCAGACCTGACACGGAGGATGAGGAGAAGCTACAATTATTACAACAAAAAAACAAAGAGTGATGTTTGCCTGCAGCACACGATTTAACACGGGCAGCAGCAAAGGTTGGAAACTTCTCCTTTCTGATTTTCATCATTGTAACAGAACTAGATTAACACATGTAACATTTTCGTTTCCAGCCCTCAGTAATTACCAGCACCAATTACCATACCAGGAGTCATACAGTGATTACATTGTAATGAGAGCAGTGAAACTGAAGGATTTAACACCACTGTTTGAAAGGGTATAAACAGTAACTACAATATTTAAGGATATGGGAACATTTGTAAAAGTCACAGCATCACTGTGCCACGCTTGGGACAACAACCACCACGCCAGAAAGCACAAGGCTGTCAGCAGTTAACCAACACCTCAAAGCAGCCCCTGCTTTGCCTACAACCAAATGCTTCTCAACACGTTCAAAGTCCAGTTGTATTATTTTTAACTCAAATGGATAAAACCCAAAGAGTTCTGCAGACACCAATCACCTTTCCTAACTATGCTCCTTATGTAACAAACCTAGCACTGCAGGCCACGTGCACTCTCCACAAGGCACTAATTAGGAACTCCTAGCAGGAACAAAAAAAAAAGGCCTCAAAAAACCAAATCCAAACTTTTCAAAAGTAACTAAACAGGTTAAACAACACACTCAGACTTCTATATTGCCATGACAACTCAGCATGCATTCACAAGGCAGCAGTCTTCAAGGTTTTAAATCAAAGTCTTTAATAGAGTCAGAATGGTCTGTATGGAATTCACAGAATCCCAGAATGGTTGGGTTGGGAGGAACCTTAAAGACCATCCAGTTACAAACCCCTGCTATGGGCAGGGACACTTCCCACTGGATCAGGTATTAATTCTTAAGTACATGAATGAATCAGGCAATTAAGAGATAGCACTTAAAAAGTATTATTGCAGAAAAAAGCCCATCAAGTTCTATTAAACAAAAGGATGCAGATACCATTCCACGTTTATCCTAAGCCAAGGAAATTCCAGAAACTGGGAAAGCAGACTGGAAGGAAAGGGCTGCTCTTCCCTGCTTTCCTTGCTTTCGCACCTTTCTCAAAGTGACAAGCACCAAAAATCCTTCAAGATAGATTCATCTTCCCCTAAGACAACCTGACTCGAGTAAATCAAACATACAAAAAGCCAACAACACACCACAAAGAACACAAAAATCATGGAAAAAGCCCTTGCCTTTCCAAACGTCCATACCTGTGGAAGTGCAGTATTGAGCTGCCTCTGCAAGGAATCCCTCTCATGGCCAACCTCATGCAGCTTGCCCTGGGTGAGTGCGAGCGTCTCCTGAGTTTCCCGGAGCGTTTCCAGCAGGCGATCCCTCTCTTCCAGCATGGACACCATTAACTGCTCAAAGTGGGAATCAGCATCTGACTGCAACGGGGAACCTGAACCGTGGCCTCCATTTCCCCCGGTGGGAATCTCGGCCTCACTGATGGTTGGCATCACCTCACACATCATCTTGAAACAAAACGAGACACAACAAAGGCCAGAAATCTCGGTCAAACAAATCTAAACAGGAACTCTGAGTGCTGCCCGTAATACCCACTTAGCTCTCTCCACGATAGCATCAGCAAAGGCTGCCAGCACCTTGGTGTTTGCCACTATTTCATTAAGAGTGGAGAAGAGGTACACAGTCAACTTAATCAAGGCTTTGCTTCATAATGAGAATCTTGTGACTTCTTGCAAAACCAGATTTTTGCAGCTACGTCTCAGACTGTGACTTCATTTTAACGGATTTATGATTTTGTGAGCAGTAAACTGCTGTCGAGATCTTTTTAAAAAAAAAAGATAAGGCATGCAGCCTGACACCAAAAATTATACACTTCACCCAGCAAATGATTACACTGCACATTTTGGGAAATATTATCTGCTTCTTCCACTAATTCAAACGTACAAAGATTGTAGCTACAACAGTACTTTGAGCGTGTGTTGGCTGTAGAAGTTTTATGGTGGTGAAAGTGATGTATAGTAAATGAGTGGTAAATCCAAACAGTCCAATTCGGGATATAAAAACACGTAAAGGAAGATAAAAAGCAACAAATTCATTATGAAGTAGTAGCAGCTGTCAATGCGGACAGCAAAAGTAAAGGTAAGCAAAAATAATTAAAGGTAGAGGATGAATACAGTTAACAATGCAAATAGGAGCACTGCACTACTGGAAGTGAGCACATTAAACTGGGAACACCTTTGAGACACCCTAACAGATCCCTACCAGAGCTAAGGCATTAAGGTTTTAAAAAACATGGAAAAAACCCACTCGTATAATCACAGAACCAACAAGAAAGTTCTTCAGGCAACCTCTCTCAAAAACACAAACCTACAAAAACTTAAGGCAAAATCAGGAAAAGTAGCTCCCAAAACCTCTCAGGTACCATAAACTTTGTTCTCAGCCCTAAATTTCACACTCACATCTGGATATTTTAAAAGATCAATTCATTCTGAGTCTTACTGTGGGTCCTCTCAATGCTTTGAAAGACTTGGAACAATCTGAAGTGCTTTGTAACATTTTCATGCGTGATTACAATAAGCCCTGAATTTTCACCACTACGTTATTTACCTTGCTCAGTAAAACGAAAAGGCTCGGAAAACAGGCCCCAGGTTTCCTGCAGCACCAGGTCTTCTTTGTTTTAGCAGTTTTCTGTTATCCCCCAAAACCCTTTGGATTGCAAAGTACCCATCCAGCTCCAGTCCAATGACTGTTTAATCGAAACACATGGAGAAAAAAAAAAATAAATAAACCTGCCGAGGAAAGAGCAGATCCAGTAAAAAGCAGCAGCTTCAGCTAACTCGCCAAGTCCCCGGCACAGAAGAATGTGAAAATAAACTGTCTCAGCTTCCCATCCCTCTATTACTGGCCCATAGGTCCTGCAACAGCTGGGATGGAGGAATCATGGGCTGACAAAAAGAGAAAAAATGTAGTCCGATGCAGAGATGCAACAAGCTTCAACAGTTCATCACTCATAAATTCCACTCAGGTCACAATCGCATTACTAAACAGTGTACGGACAGCAGGGGAAAACAGCACGAGCTTTCTTGCAGAGGATTTGGAGAAGCCTCCCTTCTTTTCTCTTCTATTAATTCCAACGGGAAGCTCTCCTTCCAGTTCCCTGCGTCTTAGTTCAAACATTTATAATCCCAAGAGCAAGGCGCTGGCGTCGCTTTGGAAGGCGAGCAGGGAGCGAGACCTGTTGTTTCCTCTGCACCAGTCCCGCAGACGATGCTCCGCAACCGAGAGCGGGCAAAGAAAGTCCCCGGCAGCTCCGGANCCGCGATCGCCGCCGCTGCCCCACCGGTCCCGGCCCCGCTCGCCGCCGCCTCCTCCCGCCGCTCCCGGCGCGCTCCGCGGCCCCGCATAAATCAGTGCGGCGCCCACAATGCACCGCGCGGGCCGGCGC
>VXBC01004518.1:5268-41566 GCA_013399945.1 Ploceus nigricollis
GCGGCCGCGCAGCGTCCCGGGCTGCCGCCGCTCGCTGCCGCGGGCCCCGCTCCCGGCCAGCCCCTTCCCGCAGCGGCGGTGCCAGCTGCGCCCGGCCGGGTAACAGGCTCAGCAATTGCTCTGTTACGACTTGTTAGGTGCGTTAAATATTGTTAATTTGCCTCTACTGCTGTGTTTAATTTCCGTTTGGGAACCTGAAAGTGGTACTTCAGTATTGCGATTCCCCCTTCTCTCTGTTTTAGTACAGAACAAACAAATTTTTATTGCTGACTAGTAGAATCTGCAAAACACATCCGTGAATGACAGTTTTTCTGTAGTGTAAGCTGCTGAAGAGGTCTGCTGAATTTCTTTTGCACTGACATTTGATTCAAGAACAAGAACATATTTTTTAATCCTTTTTAATTTCAGTAATTTTCTTGCACTGTTTGGAATTGTTTAGGCCTTGTAATTTTTTATGTACATGTTGATGATTTGTGCCTCAAAATCTTTTTACTCAACTATTGTCAGATGTCCAACTGCACAAGGATATGAGGTTCTAATTCAGATGGCAATATTAGAAGTGTTGCAGAGCAACAAGAAGAGATATTCTGCATAGTAAAATCTCAAAGAGACTGAATTTTCTTTTCTTGTTCTCTTTGCCTACTGCTGCTCTGATAGTATGCTATTCTTCATAAAAAAAAAAAGCCATAGGATGTAATAATTACTGCCATGTATATCTGCTCTTTTTTCCCTTTCATAGTGAGATGAAAGCAGAAAGGCTACTTTTACTGTTTGATGGCAAGTGGATTGAACGATCAATTTAAGGACAATAGGAAACATCTTTATGTGGCAGCATGACATCTCTTGACATCTAGGAAAATAAGGTGTATTCTGGACTAGCTAGGGATGTATCCTGTATTATACTTAGAAGGCAGCCATCTCCACTTTTCGTTACTAGCGTTTGATGTTTTGCAGTCAGCTAAGGAAAGTCTGCAGCACTAGACTTGCAATGTTTTGGGAACGCAAACCTAGTTCTCAGGTAAAACTGGTTTTGCTTATGGTCTTATGAGCAGCAAGGCACCAAGTTATCCAAACAACTAAATCCCAGTTATCCTCCAAATGCCAAAGTTTCCAAGAGACTGGCAGGAGGGCAGTAAGCAATTCAAACTGATCACCATCAACAACCATGTACGACTGCTGCTGCTCTTTTCTGATGACTCACATAATAGCATTGTTTGGTTCCATTTTTTAGAGAGAACAAACATTGCCTCAGTGAAAGGAAAAAGGAAACAGAAGCAAACTGATAATGATTGTACTTTCTAAAGGAAAAAAAAGTCAAGATGTCTTTCAAGGATGACTCCTCTTTGGGTACATTGGTTGAGATGCAATCAGTTAGTGCGTCTGAAGTGCACTCAAGATAAATTTAATATAAGTTCCTATCAGACCTCAATTTTTTTCCAAATTTGTAAGCATTTACTCAGAGTTTAGACGCATTGTGTCACACCTGAGTCAGACATAAATTACGCAGAAGTCAAAGAAATAAAACTAAAATATTTGCAAATTCTATCACAAATTCACGTCACTGTAAGTATGTATATGGTTTCCTTGAAATCAGTTTACCAAGGGGAGAAATATATATATAGAAATACAAAGAGAAGTTAGTTTTTTCCCCGAACAGGAAGATTAGTTTACTGGGGTACATATTCATATTAATTTTATTACAACTCATTATATGTAAAGGTACTTGTACGATGGTTGCTGCACAGGACATATCTATGATATATAGCTTGTCAGGGACTTACAGTTGTGAAAACTGTTGCAAAACATCTGCTTTGCTTTACTGGAAAAGTCTGTTCACATTTCAGGGAAAAGTCCCAGAAGAAATGGTGAAAGAAGGAAAAAGTGTATTTTTTTGTGTTTTCCGTTCTGCCTTAAAACTAAAGAGAATAGTAAAACATATCCAAAAAGTTACACTAGAAAGAATTTTGTCATAAAATGGAAAGTCTTGAGTCTTGTGTTTCAGGATCAAGAATAATAAAATCAAATACCCTGAACCAGTGAGTGGTTTGGGGCAGTACAGGAATCCGTGTGTATAGGGTAATTATGCAGCTGATGATTTCAGAGAAAAGAGGACAGTTAGGGCAAAGTGAATTGCCTGTCTCAGATACATGAGAACAAATAGAAAGCATTTTATCAGTGTGCTGGGGAAATACAACTATTGGTAGGAAGTCCACCTGTTAATAAATCAGGAGGGAGATTATATTAAAAAGGACTTAGCACGGTTGAAACACTGAACTTCCTTTGTTTTCATCTCAAAAAAAATATACAAAGTGGATGGAAAAAAAATCTAGACATATAAAGGTCACCTGGATTACACACATCCTTAGGTGTTAAAGATACTGTTTCCTGAGTAATTTTCTTCCACTTACATCTATTTGAAAACAGTGGGCAACTGTGGAAGTGCTGAGAGATGGATGGAAAGAAAATATCACATTTCTTTTCTAAAACAAGAAGCAGACCAGTTCCAGAATTCTACCCAGACCTACAAGTCCCAGCTCTCCCCAAAAGGTAGAGCCCACAGGAACACCCCCTCCCTCCTTTATTCTATTATGTCTCTCAGCTCAAGGATGCACCTCAGCTCCTCAAGCCCAAATTTATCTTAAATTATACATAAGCTTAGATGTAAATGCTTACTTGGATCTGCACCACTGAGAAGAAAATTTCTGAATATTTCTGAATATTCAGACTGTTGGCAATGGAAAATGAACATGCAGATACACAGGAGATGCTGGAGAAAGAGATGAATGGGATATAAATACTATTTTCCTTGATATTAAACATCCGGGATTAGCACAGGAAAATGCAGATGATCCGAAAACTCATAGAGTGAAAATACATTGGTGCAACACATCACAGTTTCAAGAGTAAAGCCAAAAATCTGCAGCAGTATTAAAAAAATACAAAAATAACCCTATTCCTCAGGCAAGATTCTATTGATTTTGTGTTTTGTATGCTGAATAAACTGGGGAGGTACAAAAGAAATAATGAGATTCATTTGCTATTTTTAATATGCAGCAATCAATTTTAGTCCCTAAAGTGCCCCAGCGGGTGTAGATGTGATTGTGGAATAAAGAGATGCATGGAAATTCAAAATGATGAACAGCTCAACAAAAACTTGCAATCTACTGGCATTATGAGGAATATCAGTATATTATTAATTGTGGTAATTTTTTTCATTTTGAGAGAGAGCTCTTCTCTTTTGGGAATGTAAATATACTCACTGCAGCTTTATTAAAGGGTTTTCATAAACTAAGTTTCATTAAAGGGAAGATCTGCAGCATTTCATCATGCCTCTAATGTCTGATTTGGACAGATCAGCTCCTTGATCTAAGCTTCTGATACTTGTGTAGCCCTGATTCAGGGAAGCATTTATATTCAGGAGCAGCCCTTACTATCAAACACAGACACAAGCGATTTTCTAAATGGGAAAGGCCTCAAAGATGTATTTAAATTCTTGCTTGGCTCAGGAGTTGCTTGCTGCCTTTTATGATGCTGTGAAACAGAAACAAATGTGACGATTACTGAAGTATGAGCTGTGAACAACAGCAGTTCCAGCTGGAGAGCCCTCCTCTCTGACTCCAAGCTTCTGACTGCCCTTGCATAGCCTGATCCTAAAGTAACTGGGACCATGATTTTCTTAGGTTCATTTCTTTTTCCTCCTTCAGGATCTAGCTGTACATAAAAAAAACAAGATCAAACCAAAACCAAACAAAAACTCACAACCAAAACCAAGGCCATATATACAAATTTTGAGTTCTTGAGTAGAAAGGAGTATCTGCGTGTCTGACCTGGGAGAAGTTATGTCTTATGGGAATAACACTGTTTTGTGTGAGGAGTCTTTTATTTGTTAGTGCTTTACTCCCATGGAATAACTCAGATGACGTTTGCAGAGCAAGATTTTCCTGCCTGGAAATTCAAAACTCCCTTCCTTCACTGCAGACAGGATGAGACAAACAGGGCCCTTTCTGGTGGATTAGGCTGGAGCCTGCGAAGGAGCACCCCAAAGCAGGGAGGTTTGACTAGTTTTAGGATATGGGGCAGTACAGGGACATCCATGTGTGGTGCACGGAGCTCCACTCTGCTGAAGGCCCACAGGGGAGGGGTGCAGGGAAGGGAAGCACTTCTGCTTCTGCCTCTCCATTTTCCCTTATCTTGTCATCTTCTTTTCTCCTCTAAGTGTTTCTCCCTCAGCCCCCACAGCGCCACAGGAAACTTCACCCACTCTACTTATTTTTGCCTGTTGGCATGTGGGCAGGTATACCTGCCCTGTGTGCTTTAGCTCAGTGCTGCATCATGGAGCAAGCACTTTTGTTCAGAGCTCTTTTTAAAGCTATTAAAATGAAAAAAAAAAAAAAAGAAAAAGAAAAGAATGGTAAATGCAAACTTTATTTCCTTGAGACTCACNAAAAAAAAAGAAGCACGTACCCTGAAGCCTGAATAGCAGCATTTCTATCATCTGTTGTCATGACACACAGCTGACGTGGGAACACGGCAATAAGGCTGACTGCTATATGGGTTTAATTTTGGTGCAGAAATTTGCTAGAAGAAGCTTTCAAAAATATCTCTGGGTGGGAGGAAAACAGGTGGGTGCTGGTTATGTGTATGAAGCAGGAGGAAATAGTTGTCAATCTTACCTAAGCATTACTCCGCATCCATCAGCCCTTTGGTACCATCACTACTCAACAGGGGAAATAAATGATAAATGATAAATGACAGGGGAAATAAACTGTCTCTCTCTGCTCCTCTCTCCTTTTACTTCTGGAGAAGGTGGTGGTGTACCATAGAGTGCAGGGAAACTGAACATGGGATGACTGAATAGAACCATGGTTGTATTGGTCATGCAGTTATGGTAAAGATATCTGTGCAGGAAGGGGATCACATATCAACCATTGGAGTCAAGCAACAGTGAGATCCACTCAGGACAGACTTCTGGGCCAGTATCATCTAAAATGACAACTGACATTGGAGATGGGTGGTGAGTAGTGTATAGTCTGTAGGATCTCCTAGGCTAAACCCATTTTCTGTGGTTGTCCATGTAGGTGAATAAGAACTCAGTTCAGCCTGTTGTTCAAGAGGTACATTCAGCACTGTGTTCCTATGCCACATAAGCACTTTTGTTTCAAAAGTGTCTCTTCTGTCCGTGTCAGTGTACCTAGATAAATCAGACCTAGTCTGCTTTTTAGACACTTCTGAACTATCACAGCTTCTGCTGGATATGAAAGAGTGTAGGTGTTCAGAACTATTCTCTAAAAATCGCTCTTCTAACCTGTTTCTAGCTTATTTTCTTTTACTGCAATTACCCTTTATTAGTACATTTTTCATCTGTTAGTCATCTTGACTAATGACTTTACTCATCTATACTAGTTTACTCACTCATTTCAATACTTTCCTAGATCACGGGAACATTTTGTGACTTAATTAAATAATCAATTAGAAGCTCAGTGGTCTTTGAATGAAAAGCATTATGTTTTATAAGAGCAAAATACTATGATTGGATGACTGAAAAACATAATTCAATGTAAGGACTTTTCTTCTCCACATTTTGTGTTTGGACATCCATTATAACTACGGTGGCAAAACTGGAACCCTCAGCACTGAGAAGTTTGAAAGAGGACATCCACACTTTCACAAGTTGGTGGTCTTCACTGAGATTGAAGCAGAGGAAGACAAGGAAGAGAGAAGGTGCGCTGGAGTGGAAGGACATTTAAGCCGGTATGAGCAGAGTAATTCAGAGTATCTCTTGCAGAGAAAAGCTTGCGCCTATTGTAGTCATAAAGCCAAGGAAACCATAGCATTTTATTTTATCCCCTTTTCATTGTATTTCAACACAGTTTGACAATCTGGCTTTTCCCATTCCAGTGCCTCTGTTGACCCAATGTGTGAAATTCTCCCTTAGGCAGTCCCAAAGGAGAAGCCTTGTTGAGTTGAAAATTTGATAGCAATGTACCCTTTGCATCTTTACTTTGCTTTTTGGGTTTGGTCCTGTCTCTTTGTACTCCTCTGATTCTCCTGCAGCTTTTAGAGTTTCCAGCCTCTACACTGAATATCTCATAATGTGCTCAATAAAAATTGAATAGTTTTCACTTAGAATTCTAAAAATGGTTTGCCATTTCCAGAAAGTGACAGTATCAATATTATCGTCAGTCTCTTATGCAAATTGCCACCCTGTTGCTACTCACCAAAGTATCTCATATATCTCTGAAACCAGGCTCTACATTAATCCACTCAGATTCTCTGGAACTCCTAACCTTTCTTCTGGAGATGCCTAAACCACTGGCTGTCACCTTGCTGCTGGCTAGAGTAGATCTTAATAATTTAAATGGTATGAACAGTCATCAGCTGGGAAACTGTTCTTGATGCTGTCCCTTTGCACATGAAGAGAAACAAAAAGAATCTAGGTGGCTTGTCTGAATTCTTATATTGTCCCTTTCCCTTTCCCTTTCCCTTTCCCTTTCCCTTTCCCTTTCCCTTTTTCCTTTCCCTTTCCCTAAATTCTAGAGGGCTGGAAAAAAAAATCAATGCTGAGTTTGCCTTTGGGGAAACATAACCATCTGGGAAAAATATAAGCTCTTGCTGTAGGATTGATCTAGCTTCCCATGCTAAATAAAGACATTGATTTTTCCCTTCTTTTTAGTTATTGCACTTCACATCATTTTTTCAAGCCACCTTGAAAAGACAGCCTGTAATAGCATTCTTCCTATATAAACAACTCTGTTTTTTGTAGAAATGTTGCTTTCCTTTACATGAGTAGCAGCCATGTGCTCTCAGTCAGAATACCCTAAGTGAGAGAGGACTCAATTACATTTTTAAGAAACACATTTCCTTTGTAGAATCTCCACTGCCTGCTCCAGTCTGAAGACAAAATAACTGCCTGTCTGAAGACAGCAGATGTCTCAGAGATATAAATGCTTACCAACCCTTAATCAAAGCCCCAGCATAGCTGAATATCCCACTGTATAGGGACAATATTGACTGTCTTTGTGTTTGTTTGCTTTTTGTGTAGGGGGTTGAAAATGCTAGTGATGTTTAAACACCTCTTTAGAGTCATTACAAGATATTGTGCAAATACAGTTATTTTTCCCTGGTAAGCAGGCATGAAATGCACATTTGCTTATCAGAATGAAACAGTTCCTGGGGAGGCCCTGATGTCTGTCAGGTGAATTATCTAATCTCCAGATTTAGTGTATTGAACAGGGTAAATAAGTCACTTTTTGGAGATGTCTAAATATACATATCCCTGAGAGCTTTTTGAGTCTCTAGGGCAAAGAAGTCATTCTTATATAAAGGCTGAGGTTTTGTTTAGAAGGTGATTACCTGAAAAAATTGTGATGTAACCATGTAGTGCACACACTAAACAGACTTATTTCCAGCATTCATCCCTGTAAAAGGGCTTATTGCCAAGCTGCATCAGCCACTTAGGATTTAATAATCTGTCATAAGATATTTCCCCCTCCTACTTAGGAGAAAAGGAAAAGCAAAAATAAAACAGATACAAATTTTGCAGTCAACAAAATTGCCATACCTCTTAGGAATGTTTAAGTTATAATATAACCTGACAAAAGTAATGAAATTAAAATGCAAAACCAACCCTCTGTCCTTAATTCACCCCTTTATGCTTTTCCTTATTATCATGCAGAAGAGCTGTGCCATTTCTGCTGTGAATCTTTGCGACACTAAGCTTCCTTGCTGCATTTTCAAGATGACTTATTCTGGCTGTTAGCTACCTCCAGAGCTGTTACAGTAAGTCATCTAGTCCATCTCTGCCATAGTGCAATTAATCCCTACTGCACATTTGCAAGGGCTTATCCCACCTAATGTAAATATCCTGTATGACCTGGCTTTCTCTTTATCTTTGCTTTACTACTGCATTATTTTTCAGCCTCAGAATATGTTAAAAAATAGATTTAATCAGGATCTTTTCCCTGACTTCATTAATTTTGCACTAAAACAAGTGCTTGGTACTTCCCTGTGGCTGCACAATATTCTTCACCGTATTTTCCTTCCCAAAAGCTGATGTCTGGAAGTATTGTCCTGTAAGGACTGCCCAGCCTTTGACCTCACATTTGGGAGGGATCCTTTCCATTGCATTGTTATGTTTTCCCTCCTGCTTGAGAACACCATGTCTTCAGTTTGTCTGCCTGGCTGGGTTCCTTCACTTCACAGCACCAAAGGGCTTAGTGTCAAAATCCAGCCAAGGTTTATTCTGAAAGTGGTTTAAGGTCAGTCACTGTCCATCTCTTCCTGATTTTATTTGCAGCTAGAAGATCGTGGCTGGATTTGAAAGCTTTTTGGATGACTTGACCTGAAAGCATGTGCCTTAGGTGCACGTGTTTTGCTCTGAAAATAACATTCAGGCTATTTTACCTTTCCAATCTCTCTCTGGGAAAGGGCATTCTAAAGACCCAAACCAACTTTCTCCACCGTGCCTCCTCAGCCCCAGCAGCATTGACCCTGCCTGACCTTGGTTCTTCCCATGAAACACACCAGACAGAACTTGGTTATGATTAATGCTGGCTGGGCCTCCACAGCAGGCTGGTGCCATGGTTTACAGGCTCTGAGTGAGGCACAGATGCTCAGCAAAGATTGAGCATGGCAGAGTCACATGCAGCCATGTCAGAGCAAGACTATGAGAAACTTCGTGTCTTGCCCATTTTGGTGTGTTACCACTTGTCCAGGCCACTTGTTCTTCAATAAGCAAGGGATTTGTCAGCTGGCTCTCAGTGTTCTCAGTGATTTTTCCAGCCTACATTTAATTTTCCCCAAGGTTGGACAGGAAAATAGAAGTAAGAAGCAGAGAAAGTTTTTTCAGAACTTTTATTTTCATTGATGTATGATATGTAAATGATGAAAAACACTAGTGGGAATATAGTTATTAAAAGTAAGTAGTAGTATGACTTAATAGAGCCAGTCATCAAGGAAGAGATGATAGGGCATCACTAGTAGGGTCCATTCTACTGTTATGAAGCTGGGAATAAAATGCAATATTTGGTAACAGGCTTTAACATTTCCTTTATTTTATTTCCTTAACCTTTAACTGTGATGTGAAACTGAGCCAGGAAGGAACTGCTTATTAGCCTTGCAAAGTGTATTGTTCATGGCAATTGTGAACAATTTTGCTGGCATCCAGAGGACGGAACAAGGCACAAACTGGTTTTGAAGACTGTGATGGAGCAGAGTCGAGCTGACGTTCCTAAATATTGCCTGATTCTGAAAACAAGTTTCTGAAGCTCAAATTTTCCATTGTTTATAGGGAATTTTGCTCAATTTCATTGATAGTATAAATATTTAAATGCTAAACACAAATGTTTATATTGTTATTAATTGTATAATGGGGAAAGGAAGATAAAAGAACTGGCCCGTCTTGTCCTTACTTAGACAACTGAGTATGGGGTTTTTTTCTGTTTATTCTTATATTTTTTAGTGCCAAACAGACAAGAGTGTTTCATAAATGTTTTCTTCATCATTTACCCTTTCTGAAGAAAAGTAGCCTCCCTATTCTGCAGGTGGCTAAACCAGAGACAGAGTCATTGCATATTTGCCTAGCATTCAGACAATGGAAACAGGAGCCAGGCTGCTTTCTCTGACACCAATGTGGAGCAGAACAAAATTAATTTCAGAAAATCAGTACCAGAGAGCACAACAGGATGGGTTATCACAATTTCCCAGCCACTTCTGTTTACACTTGCATTGTGATCTGAGGCTAGTCTGTGCCTGGACAGGACTTGCAGGAAATTTAATAAAATTTTATTTTAAATGTATAGGTAAAATTGCATTACCTCACTCAGGTGACTTTAAAAAAATAAAATAGACTTTAATTCTGTTTCTTTTAATTCTCTTTGCAATATAATGTGGTTTTCCTGATCCAGTTTAAATCTACACCTTAAATTAGCTCAGCTTACCTTTCCTCAGCATCCCCACATAGTCAGGACCTAATTTTGTTTTCTAAGTCTTGGAGCTGTATTCCCCATGTAGGAAGGACCTAATCTTGTCTTCTAAGTCTTGAAGCCAAGTTCTACTATCTCAGTGCAGCTGGGAGATTTCTTATTTCTGCTTTTCGCAGATTGCTCCCTGCCCTGCCATCACACAGTTAATATAACCAGCTCTTTAAAAGGTCAATGATATTAACAGTTTTTGTCGATATAGAGTTACTTAAAAAAACCTGATGATTAAAAAGGAGGTGTGAAAGAACAGGCTGAGATAATAGTTCACAGAGTAAAAATGATGAAATGATGGACTAATTACAGCCTGCAAAATCAAAATCCCAATATGACCAGCTGTGAGACTTGTGACAGTTTTATTAAGGCGAGGGACTGAAGAGAGGGTGTGAACAGAGGCTTTTAAAAACAATTTTCCTGGCACGAGGATGTGGAGGACCTGGGTTTGCACTTGGTGGCAGTGCTCTCCTGCCCTGTCAGCAGCCCTGTTGCCCGTGCTGTGCTGCTGCCTGCAGAAGACACGGAGGAGAGTGATGCACAACCCAGGGCTCATAACCTGCCTAATATTGTTTTCTTAATTAATTTTAAATACTAATTCCTTTACTCAGATAGAGCTCTCCTGCTTTAGGGCTTTCGTTGCTGTCTAAAGGACTCCCTAACGGGAAAGGAAGGAAAGAAATTTCTGGAAATGGGTGAAAATGTTTGTAAATATTGTAGGAACAGTTATCTCTGTTATCAAGAATCCCTTAAGAGTAAGGATAGATGGCAGAAGGAAAACAGTTGGTAGGTCTTAGGGCTGTACTTGGTATTTAATTTTTGCCTGGGAAAGCACTGACCTTCATGGACTGGCCCTATTTTTTGCTCTTCTTCCTCCCCTTTGTTTCTCCTTCCTTTTTCCTTCTTTCCCTTCATTTCTCCGTCCTTCTTCCCAAGCAGGCTGTAAGGGAAATGCTGTACCTTCCCGACTCCTAGCTGGGACATGCTGAAAGTAAGGAAACAGACTAGTCTACAGCAAACACCCATTGCCAAGGCATTTATTTACTGTCCTTCAGCTCTCCAAGAGGACAGCAGAATTGGTGCTCAAAGTCAGGTTAATTGCAAGGTTAGCTGTCAGTGACAGCACCAGAAACCACAGATTGCTCTCAAATGAAGCTCTGGTCCTTCTGGGATTCACAAAATTATGAGGATTGTACTAGACCTGAGCTATTTTCTCTCCTTCAAAAAGACATCCATAGCACCACAGGTGTTGAGGGGGAAATAAAATGTCCTTCAAATGCCCTGTGCCTGTGTGATGGGAATTTATGTAGTGTCCTGACTAACTCTGCTGGGAGTCCTCTAGAACCTCTTTAGGGTGGGCTCACTGATGATCTTGCAGCACATGATGACACAGACCTACTGACCACTCTGATCAAATAACATAGAATTAATATGGTGTGGTCAAGTCTCACAATTTTATTATGAATTTCATAGGATTAGATGTTCTTCTCAGTGCTTCAGTCTTCATTCACGTGACATGCAGAGAAGCTAATTTCTCTTCTTTTAAAGAGAATGTGTGGTTTTCGTCTTTGTGTGGAACAGATCGAAAATGTGAAAAGCAGAGGCTTTGATTGTAGGAAGCAAATTCCCTCCATTTGCCCAGGAAAGTGCAAGGCATTTTAGTGTAATGATTTTTGCAAGCCTTAGATGACTAGTAGTCAAGATTAGTGGAGTGGTCTCTGCTTCAGCTTTACAGACTTGTTTTTGTTTAACAAAATGAAATGTCTGAGACAGCTGTTCCCTCAAGGTACATTGGTTGGTAACGCACTGTGGTGGAAAGAGCTACGTAATCAGAGAGTAATATCACTGGCATCAAAAAAAGAAAAGGTAAGCCAAATCTGACCATACAGGATGAAATAGGAAGCTTTGTAAAAATTACAGAGAATCCGGAGATGTCCTTATCGAAGCAGCAGGAGAGGGAAATCAAATGGATTTTTAAATGAACTTGTCCCTGAGAAGAAGGTGAAGTTCACCAGACGAGGCACAGTAACACAGGAGATCTCTTTATTTACTCAAATTCGGAGATTGGTTATGCACTCTGTAAGTTCATAGACCATTCTAGGTGCAGAGGTTAAATACTCAATGCTCAAATGGGCCCAAAGCACAGGAATCATCTCTACCATGACACACAGTGAAAGGTGAAGTTAATGTGGTTTCTGTGGCTGCCTGGGGCAGGTTATTCAGCAGCAAACATTGTTCATGGATTTCTCTATCAGCAGAGGCGAGCCTCATTGCTTTTAAAGTTCAGCGGAGCTCCTGATCAGCCCAATCTTGGTAACGAACAAAGGCTGTGAAATAATTTGTATCCTCTATTAGAGACAAACAAGCAAGAACACCACTTAAGGAACCAATATAAATAATGAATGAGTAGGGAAATATGGCCCTTTCTGACAGAAATGATGCTGGTTTTAATTTGTGTTTATGGCACCTAAAGTAATGGGCACATGAAATATGCATGGAGAGAAAGAACCAGGGAAAAAAATCCCTGCAGAACTTGACCACAATCCCCTGGACTCTGACCAAAACTTGCAATGGGAAAAATGTAATGAGGCAAAAAGAAAGCTCCTGTAGGAAGAGAAAATAATAAACACAGGAAAAATATAGTGCATATAATTTTCTGGTGCCTGCTACACTACTAGGAAATCAAAACACTTTTTAGGAAATGAGCTCAAAGTGTAAGATTGCCTAGTGAGACAGTCTTTAGCATTTGGTATAATGAAGTCAAATCTTTATGGGGGGAAAGATAGTGTTTCAGTGTTGCTTGTGTATAGAAAGTCTATTTAAAATAGATGAATCTCTCTTTCAGGAGTCATTCAGTGTGGTTTTCCTCTAAATTTAAGAATAGTATGCCATGACAGAGAATAAAATAAGAATGTAGCCCATCATCGTGAATCTTTCTCTGGAAAAACAGGTTTAATTAAGTTTTTTCTTGAAGAACATTTTAGAAATTTTTTAATAAGGACTAAAATTATTTTAGCTTTCATAATTGAAATTACTTTTTCCTGGAATTTTTAAAACCTAAAGAGTTTTCAGAGATGTCAATGTGTCTGAATATGATGAGAAGGGCCCTATGTTTTTTTAATTGAGGTGCTGAACAATAATGTCCCAAACCTGCAGTGATCAGAGAGATTACAGGATACTGGTTTTTGTCCTAAAACAAGAGTGCAAACATTTTGTTTGAGCTTGACCAGAGAATCTGGTTTACCAAAGTAGCACATATGATTTTCATCTCAGGAAAAAACAGGACAGCTCTTTCAGCAGTGCTTAGAATGGAATGGGATACAGGTGTTATATACTTGAATTTTAAATTCGGATTTTTCTAAATTAATTTTTCAACAAAAGTGAAATGGTGTAATATATTTCATAACAGGACTTCTGCATATTGTAACAAGACTTTCTCTTCACAATTGCCTAAAGCCACATGACTAGAACTCTCCTGTACATGTGTAACCTATGTATCAAAATGACATTTCTAAAGACTGTGTCTTATCCATCAATGTTTGAACTGGGTATGCATGGCCTGGTTGTGGTAGCAGAGGGACTACAGGGCTTCTGTGAGAAGCTGCTGGAAGCTTCCTCCATGTCCAATGGAGCAGAGCCAATCCCTGTTAACTCCAAATACAAATGTTTTGCCAACCAAAGCTGGGCCAATTAGAAACGGTGGTAATGCCTCTGTGATAACAGATTTAAGAAGAAAGAAAAAAAAAATTATTGTGCAGATGTAATTGTGGCCAAAGAAGAGTGGGATGAGAACATGTGAAAGAAACAACCTTGCAGACACCAGGGTCAGTGGAGAAGGAGGGACAGGAGGTGCGCCAGGTGCCAGAGCTGAGGTTCCCTTGCAGCCCTTGGTGCAAACCATGGTGAAGTAGCTGTGCCCCTGCAGCCCATGGAGGTCCATGGGGATGCAGAGATCCACCTGCAGCTGGAGCAGGTGGATGCCTAGAGAAGGTTGTGAGCCTGTGAAAGACCTGTGGAGATAGGGGTCCTGCTCCCATGCTGGAGCAGCCTGTCCTTGGAGGACTGCACCCTGTGGAAGAGTGACCCACGCTGCAGCAGTTTTGGGAGGACCATTTTCTGTGGGATGGACTCACATTGCAGCAGTTCTCTGAGAGCTGTTGCTCATGAGATGGACTCACGTTGAAGTTCATGGAGAACTGTCTCCCGTGGGAGGGACCCCACGGTGCAGCAGGGGAATGACTCCTCTCCCTGAGCAGCAGGAGAAGCCTCGGGTGATGAACAGGCCACAACCCCCCTTCCCTGTCTCCCTGAGCTGCTGGCGTAGGAGATACAGCTGGGAAGGAGGTGGTGGGGAGGAGGAAGGTGTTTTTAAGAGCTCATTTTACTTCTCATTGTCCTGCTCTGATTTTGTCAGTATTAAGTTCACTTTGTATCTCTAAGTTGGGCCTGTTTTGCCCCTGATGACATTTGATGCATGATCTCTCCCAGTCCTTACCTCAACCCATGAACCCTTAGTTATTTTTTTTATTTATCCCCAGTCCAGCTTTGGAGGGGAGTAAGAGAGTGGCTTTGGTGGGTGCCTGGCATCTGGCCAGTGTCAATGCACTACCATGTTATAGTTACGAATCCTGGAGAAGCTGTACTGAAAATTGTTAGTCCTATACAAAATGAAAGATAATAGTCCCTAGAAAGATGAAAGTTTACAGGAAAGAGAAAAGAACCCCACTCCATAACAAGAACAAAGTCAGAGACAAAACTTTCTAAGGGTTAGGACAGCAAAGGTGTAGATGTTCTGATTGTTGAGTATCCATCTCTGAGATGCTAGAAAAATGCCAGAGTGCAATTTCCATCCAAAATGACTTTGGCACGGATAATTCTTCAGGATCATGGCATTAACAGGCATGTGGGCAAAAGATGAAGAAGGAAGCTGCATGAGGTCTCTTTCAGTTCCACTGGTTCAGTGGGCTAATGAGATGATGTTATTGTTTGAGAGTTCATGGAAGTATTTAAGTTGTGGTATTGCTCTAGCAATACTCATCAGAATTAATAATACATCTCAATTAGCAGGGTAGTGTGATGTGCAATGTCCAGCTTCCAGAGTGTATAGGGGGTCTTGTACAAATCCTTGGTATGTTTTCTTCCTCCTTGGTTGAAAGATTTTGTCCATGACAAAGGGAAAATAATCAGTCAAGGGTGAGCAGAGCTGTGCTGGAAGCAAAAGAGCACAGGTGAGAGAAGGGTTCAGACCTGGGCTTCACTGGGAACTTTGTCCTGGCAGGTGAAAGTGAAACAGTTCATTTATGTTTTGTGTGCCTAAAAATGCATTTGAGAATGCATCTATCCTTTTTTTTCCCCTCAAAGAAAAATACTTTAGGTATTTTGTGAATACCTTAGGTATTCACAAACTATTGTGTCATTTTTTTTCAGCTGAAATTCCTCTGCAAGTCCTATCTCAATCTGCTGAGAAGTCTGGCCACTCAAAACATGAATTTTCCAGAAAATTTACTGAAAAGAAAAAAAAAAAGAAGGCCCATGACTCTAATGACAGAATGGTAGAATGACTCTAATGACAGAATGACTCTAATGACAGAATAATTTTTCTACGAGAACTTCACACAGATGACACAAGAATTTACTGTTTATGTCTTTGGGTCAGATCATTGCATAATACAAATTGGAATATGCCTTCATGTAGCTCAGTCTTTCTCTTTCAATTGATCCTTCAGAGATTTTCTATGAAGTGCCTCCATCTGCAGAAAAAAATGTAGTGAGGCTATGGCCATGCCAAAATGTACCAAACAGGATACAGGCTGGGATCTTCAGCAGGTGAAAGTCAGTCTATCTCCATGATTTAAATGGTTTATATAGACCTTAGCTGGCATGAACTGCATATGCATTTCAGCAAGGACAGAGGAAGTGTTCATCATTCCTTTGCAAGGACTTCCAGCCAGGTAGTTCTCATTCTCACCTGTTCCTTTCTCCAAAACTGCCCACAAAACCCAATCCGTGGCATTCAGCAAGTACTGGATGACAAGCGCGATAGCAGAAAAGCCTCAGCAAGCCTAAGATTCACTAGGTAGGTAAAGGGGGACTGTACAGAAGTGCCCTTTCCAGGATTTTGATGGGAAGCATAAACAGGCAAAACTGTGCTTTGCTTGCATGCTGACTTTGCACTGTAGATTTCCTACTCAAAGGCCTTCTGAGCACAAGGCAGCATAAATGAAAATATACAAACTACTGGTAGAAATGTACATGCCCCTTAGCTGTTATTCAGAAAGGTCTCTGTACAGTGAGCAGGGACCAGACCTTACTGTGGGAAATACATATACCATGTGCAAGTATACCAGTTAATATCTCTTCCTCTGAAAAGTGAAACAAATATGTTACATTCTATTGTCCAGAAAACCAAACATTATCCCCCAGCAGGTAGGACTATAACTTTTTTTATGGTTGGAATCCTGAGCTTCAAGCAAACCATACGAATTGTTTCTCAGCAAGTCCCAGGTTTACAGTAAAAGCAACAAAGCAAAGTGACAGAAAGAAAAAGTGCAACTGTCATGGCAAGATGGACATTGTTTTCGAAAGAAAAGTAGCTTTCTCTGTTCCAGGGCTTTTGCTTTATTCTCATCTGTGCTGTAGTGCAAAATGGTAGACTCAAGATAAGAGGCAGCATTCAGTGCCATAAGAACTCCTTTACCTTTGTTAGCAGCCAGTGACGAATTTGCAGAAACCTTCCAGAGCCTTTCCAAACAGGACCAGGTTTGTGCTAGATCTACTTTGAAAATTGTTGCAGTGCTACCTTGGTCCCTTTCATGTGCATTAAAGAAAAAGGTAATCTGGAATTCATACTGATGTCTGGTAAGTAAGACATGCTTAAGAAGCCCTCCTATTAGACCTCTAGCTTTTCAAGTTGAACAACACCCTCAGTAGCAATAAATTTCCACATTCCCACCCAACCCTGTGATGGGTCATGGTTTACTGGAGGTCTGTCTGTTTTGTGGTGCTGGAGTAATCTTGCCAAGGAAGACAATAATTCTGGAGGGCCAAGACTTGTGAGCTTCACAAAATGTCTTACAATATCTGGAGTGGATTCCATTTTCTTGCACAAGATGAACAGGCAGCATAGTAGATTTTGTACTCTTAATAAAAGTCAGCTTTGGTAGGAGGGTCCGATATCTGAAAATTCTTAAATATTAACAGGACCACCATCTTTGCATTAAAAAAAAAAAAAACGCCCCACACAATTTGCAAATATATTTATTGGAAGAACTGCTTAAATAACTTTGAACTGTACTTCAGATGAATACATTTCAGACAGAGCAAAGCAGTAAAGCACACAGCAGGCTTGTAAAGCAACACCATAATCCCAATTATATCATGCACAGCTCTAAAATAAGCAGATTTTTCTTTGATAAGTCACTTAGATTACTTGAATGTTGACCAGGAAAGTGAGTCTTCATGGAACAAATTACTTTCTCTATGCATTGTGAAGAAAAAATTTCCTGGAACATGGGCAGGGCAAGAACTGAAATCCCTGATGATTGTTATTTGTTATGAAATATAACGCTTTGTAGTTCTTTGGAGGAGGGATTTTCTTGCCACAAAGACTGTACTATTTCAGTAGTTATTTTAATAAAAACATGTCCAAATGCATTTGTTTAGCTGTTTTCTCTCCTCTTTTATGGAGCAGGAAGTTTCAGAATATATGGTTTTTGAAAAGCCTATGTGGAAATTGCACCAAAAAGATGTTCTTTGAAGTAATGGTATTCTTATATTTTATCATACTGAAATGCTCAAATAACAATTTGAAGCACAAGTTTTACTTCCATATGTTGATTCAACACACTTTTTTTCTTAAACATTTTGTCTACCATCACAAAAATCAGAACATCAGTAACCTCAGAAAACACCAGCACTGTACCCCAAAATACAAAATGTCTGTGTGATCCCAGCATCACTAGGAAACTGTTCCAGTGGAAAATATTAGCCGCTGTCAGAGTTCATTAAAAAATCCTTCCTGTTGGCTTTTACTCTTTATTAGTTGCCAGGAGAGGAAATTTTTCTACATTATGTAATTTTTTTTCATCACGAAGTAGAGACACCACAGTTCTTGCTTCAGTTGTGTGCATAGAAAATTGAAAATGGCAAAATATCCAGAATCTTCTGAGGTTCTGGAATCTAATGGGGAAGGCTGGCCTTTTGCATGTGGGATGAATATATCACACAGAAGTTTCAGATCGGTGCCAACCCCAGCACTGACTTTTTTCAGTTCAACTGCTGGTTGGCCATGAGCTACACCAAAGCTGCCAAATTCATTTCTCAAACAGGCCCAAGTGATTGGCCCTGACTCCATGCCACTGCAAAGATGTGAGGTGTGTGCACAGCTGATTTGATTATGTCGCCTCCCTAGAAACTTGCCTGGCATTAGGCAGCTTCTATCTATCAAATATTTATTATATTGTCAGAGGACAAAGCCAGAGCTAATTGATGTTTTCTGTAGCAAAACCCATCACTGTAGGCTGTTTGATAAGCAGTGATAGTTTCCTCGGCACTTCAAGGAATGGAGCTTCTCAGCCATGTCTTCTTCTTTTGCAAAATTCCCATTCATCTACACAAGGTTGCCAAGCCATGAGAAGATATTTGCTATGTGTTCTACAAATTGGAAAGAGAGGCTCACCATGCAGGAAAGCCACCATCATTGGCCAGACAGTGCAGGGACAACCAGATCTGGGAACAGGCACCAGAGATGCTCTGGATGGCCTCTGTCAGTGCAGCCACAATAGGAGGAGAAGGGACACTGTTAGGACCCAAAACATTATGAGCCAAGGTAGAAAGCCACCTCAACTTCTGGAGAAAGGATGCTACCACAAACTCTGGCTTAGGGCTGGGAAGAAAAGTGTTTTCATGTGGTTGTCATGGTGTGATAGTACTTTTGATCCTGGGCAAGTCAGAGATCATACAGAAAGAAAAAAAAGACAACAAACACAAACAAAAGAAACAAAAGAAAAAAAAAGACCACAAACCCAAAACAAATAAACAAACACACAAACCAACAAACAAAACTCCACCCTGATATTAAATTAAGGATCAGATTGTTCTTATTTTAGTTCTGTTGATTCATCCAGCCAGGTTCTTCCAAGAAGATTCCTGCATAAAGAGCTTGGGACGTCTAAAGAATTAAGGGCATCGGGTCTGGAAATGCTGAGTTAAAATTTTGGCTCTTTCACTACCTTGTGCAGTTTCCAGCTGCCTAATTCATGTTTCAGTGCCTCAGGTGGTTCATCAGCAAGTCAGAGCGACAGCAGTGTCCCCATAGAAGTAGTGATCGGGGAATAAAACCATGTTCCTAAATATGTAGATTATTAACAATGAAAAAGAGTAAACACAAAGGAGAAAAATATGCTTATTTTAATGATGTAGTAGCTATGTAAAGGATTGTGATCTTGGCTAGCTAGGAAATATAGCTCCTAGTGACTTTGTGAGGTATGGTTTTAAATTAGTTGCAAGTTGACCGCTGTTGGTTACAGTCATCTGGGTATTTATTTATATATCTGAAGATTATGGCAATTACAAATATTATTTGATGCCTGTATTAAATGGTATTTAAAGAGTTAGTTGACTGTAATGTGCAACAAAAAGGGTAGAGTTTGTTCTGTCCATGAGGATATAATTCCAAATCTGTGGCCAGCTATTCTGAGGGGCTTTACAAAGCCATAAGCAACTTAAAACTGCAGTTGAAGAGTTATTATTCTTGGCCATTGCTATGTGAAAGTTCATTGAAGGGTTGTGAGCACTATCCCATACTCCTCAAGAAAGACCTCTGCCATCCTCATAGATATAAATCTTGTCTAACCTGAATGACACTTTGGGATGGCTTGTGCCTTTGGGCCAGACTTTTGCATGCAAAGGGTCTGGTTTTGTTTTTTCATTGACCTCCAAGGATGCTACATATGGCTTTGTTTCCTTGTATAAAGTTTCCCACAATGTAAAAAATAACCTTAAAAAAGAAAAATGGTTTTGTTTTGCTGTGGAGATACGTATAAATATTAAAAGCAGGCACAGATAAAACAATAAACATTCAAAACTGAACTTTGAATTATTCTTTGTTTTGGAATACATTCTTCCAGCATTTGTGGATTCAGAGATATAAGATTTTCCGTTGGGACTGAAAACCGGGAGGATTTCCACAAGTCATCTGACCACATGGCACCGTGTATGCTGTTGAAATGCTTGCCCACACTATGCTCTCAGAAAAGGTTTCCCTCTCTCTCTGACACAGACTTCAGTTGTTTTAGAAGAGCTAAGATCTGTTATTCCTGAGATGATTTCTGTTGCAAAGAAGTGACGAGCTGACTGACACCTGAGCACAGGGTCATCATTTAACAGACTTGTAGGTGTGTCCCACTTTGAGTAAATGTCAGGAAAGCACATGCGCTTCGTGTGTGTGTGTGCGTGCATTTGTTTCTCACGAATTGCTGTTGTGATGTGTCTGGCTCTGTCAAGCAAATCTTATCCTGACACTGAGCTGCTGTTTCAAAGCCTTTTCTTGGTTTGCACAGGGAAGTTCTGACAGGTAACCATTGTGCTACTTGCCAGAACCTCTTCAGAGGGAATGCCTCTGAAGTTTTTTTTTCCTGTTGGGTGACCTGCAACAGGACTCTTGGTGTTCAAGCATGGCTTAAGGCCCAGCCATTCTGGGGGAAAGTACTTGGTTTTAAGACAAGGTACCTGTAGCACAAGGGTAAAATGTCCGTTTTATAGCTTTCTTAAACACAAATATTTTAATTTGGACTTGGAAGAGCTACCTATATTTCTCAGTGTTGTCATGAAATTGAAGGTACAGCAGTGTGTACCAATATATAGGTGCTACATAGTAGCCTAGATGGGGTAAATTGGTATAAGCTCTTTACAAAAAATTGCATTTTTCTTTTTCCAGACAGAGATGAAGACAAAAGAAATTGACAAAAGAAATTAACAAAAGGTTCTTATGTTACTTTGTAGATTATTCCACTCCCCACACTTTTAAGAAGAGGTGATTCCAGAGGAAAAAAACCCCGTGTTCTTATGGTATGTCTAGTAGGACTGATTTTGACATCATGAGTGGTGTTATTTAAAAATATACTTCCCACTCACCTCAGTAAGTATTTATTTATTTACTATAATTCCTCACATACAGGAGAACTAAGTCTGTTCCAGTATCCACTCCACATGCTGTGTCCGTTCTAAGCTAGTCTCTGCTTTTGTTTTACACACAAGTTTGCAAGAGAGAAAAAGGTAGGAACACTTTGCAATTTTGCTGGCCAAGAAAAGTCTCCCATAATTCCCATAATTAGTCTCCAAACTTTGTTTACCTAAGAAAACTGCTTTATTTTACAATCTGTGTGAATCAGGCACCCTGAGTGTCATGGCTTAGTAATGCTATTCCCCAATTTGGTGCCATCTCCTGCCATGCTGAGACTCCAAAACCACTTTACTGCTCACTGGCTTCCCCTTCCCCCACTTCCACCTGCAGATGGCCAGAGAGAAGAATTGGAGACACAAAAGCAAAAACCATGGCCTGAGACAAGAACAATTTACAGGAAACTGCAATAAGATAAGAAAACAAACAGTTACAGCAACAATATCCATAATAAAGGCAAAAAAAAAAAAGGGGGAGAGCTCAAGCCAACAGCAGTCACACCACCCAAACTGATCCCTCTGGTCAGGACCAATGTTACCTTGCCACTCCATCTGCCAGTCTTGCTCCTCTGGAAAACGAACACCCTTTGTTCTCTGATGTGAAAGAGAGTCCCTTTCCCCAGCTCCTAGCAATAATGTAAAATGCTGAGGAATATCATTAGCGTCATAGCCACACCCAGACAGCTCCAGGCTCTGCTCCCTCACAGCTGATCTGGACCAAAACCAGTACACTAAATCAACAATATTTTTGACATACCCTTTGAGAGAAAACCACTGCAAAAGTACACATGAAGATTCACTGGGTGATAAGAAATTCTTAATCTATTGCTTAGCTTTAACAAGGAGCTCTGTTTTCATGTTAAAACAGTAGACAGGAATGAATAGACTATGTGTTGCAGTTTATGGTCTCTGCTATAAGATTCCACTGTAACTTTTGGGAAGTTAGCTCTATTTTTCACCTTAAAATGTAGAAAACTTGACAGTAAGACACCTTTTCCCCATATATGGAATATAGGGAAATATTTGCCCATAAATGCCTTTCAGGACATAGGAGAAAACTTCTGTATTTGCTGTTTCTGAGCTCCTTTAAATACATTTCTGGTTTGCCTGGAAACATCACTGCTGTCACTGTAGGTAGGCAGCACGTGCTAAAGTTTTTTAAGAGAGGCTGTATTTTAGAGCAGTTAGGTTCTTTTGGGATTTGACAGGATTAGACTGCTAGACTCTAATAATTTATAATTACATAACCTGTGAATTCGGAAAACACCCAGAGGTTTTCAGACTCTGTTGATGAATTTAATTACAATTTAAAATCTTTGTCATATGAGTACAAAAAGGACTGTGCTGTGTAACACCCTTCTGCCCACTCAGTATAGTTACTCTGTGTTCAAGTATTGTACCTGAATCAGCAGTTCTAAACACTTGAACTTTCCTGTTCCACCTAAAACCAACCCCAGGTTGTTGATGGTCCAAAGGATCCCTCCTGGCAAGACACTGTCTAGTGAAAGAGGAAAAAAAAAGAGAAGAAAAGAAAGAGCAAAAGGCTTTTAACTTGTGCCGCACACGATAATGATAGAGTGCCTTCAAAGAGCGCTGGGGTTTTTAAAAATCACAGGAGTGCAAAGAGGTCACCCATAGATATTTGAATTATTAACATATGTTTAACCATTAAAGAAAGATGTATTGATAGAATATCAATTCGATTAATTATTTAGTTTCACAAAGTACAGCTTAGAAAACAAATTAAGTATTCCCCACAGTTTGGGAAAGACAAACCTTGAATAAATGCATCATAAAAGGGTTTGTTACCACAAGGCCTGGTAATAACAGATGATTTAAGTGTATCATGGAAAATATGTTTATGTTGGTTGTATTTATTTTGGTTACAAGATGAGCCTTCATCAGTTGATCTGTGGTGAAATGGAATGGAGAAAACCACAAAGAAACAACTCTGTGCTTGAAGGGAAATGTGGCAGCTTTTCAGCTTGTGATTTTCAAACAATAGGTTTTTGACAGAAGTGTGTACAGCTGTTTGAGGAAGAAAATCTACCTCATAAATACCTTACACATGCTGTTTTCTATGTCTCTAGTAAGTACCTCTGACTGTATTGCTAATGCAGATCCTGTGGTAAGATCAAGACATCTCTCTCCTTGTCTTTGTTGACAGAAGAAAAAGACTGTGCTCTTGGAACCTGTTGCTCACTTTTTTTTTTTTTTTGGTCAGCTGTGGCAAATAAAATCTTGAATCATTGCATATCTACTTTGTAATACACTTGTGGCTGAAATTCCGTCAGATTTTGGTTCCAGTGTATGATTATTGCATCGTTTCTTCAGTCATCAGTCAGCTATTCAAACAATCCAAGCAGATATTAAGTCTGCAGGAGTACAAAATAAGTACTTTTTTTCTATGTGATACTAGAAACATTGAATTAGTAAGCATAGTTTTGGGGAAACCTCCTAAGACTTGCCTTTATTTTATTTATATATAGTTTGTGGGCACTTGGCTGAGTTAGGTGCCCGATACTCAGCAGTGTTTTTCATCAACAGTCAGGCTGCATGCACTGTTCTACTTTCAGTGTTGGAGGACTTGCCACAGCAGGTGAAGTTTGTATTGGTGTTTTCCATGCTTAGAGACAGACAGGATAATGACTGCCAACACATGCATATCCTTTTCTCCCTTTTGGCTGAGACAAACTGAAATAGTATATCCTCTTCCCAAGGGATGAGAGGAAGGAGAGAGTCTGAAGCCAACTAGAGTGTCTGTGGCACAAGTGAGAATCAGGAAAGTTTGGGTACCTCTGAGTATAACTTCAGGATTTGAGCTGAACTGCAACACGAGTATTGAACGACACACACTTTGGTTGTGATGACTCCAAGATGGGAAAAATAGTCTCTACTATCTTTATATCACTGTGCTTTTCTGATGCCAGAAAATATACTTCTGTTTTGGTGTAAAGGAGAGATACTATTAAACATAGTCAACTTGAAAATTCAACAGGAAAGTTGGTATGCATATGGAAGAAAGAAAGACAGGAAAATGCAGGAGTTAAAAAAAAAACCAAAACTTAATTGTAGCCAAGAATTGTGCAAGCAAGTCTCATTGTGCCAGAAACTAAACAGCTAAACAGTGATGTATCACAAGATATCTTATCTCTATTGTGTCTGAAGAACCATATCTGGGGCATTTTTGTTGCTTTATTTGGTTTTATTTGTTGAGTGAAGATTTTCAGCTTGTCAGTCATGTGCATAGTATTCCACCTATGTATTAGTATTAAAGCACAGCCATTATTCTGTAATTCATATTGCAGTTTATTGCTCCATTTTGGCAATTGCAGTTGTCTGGGTAGCAAACTCTGGGCTTCCTAGGAAAATCAGGCTCCAGGCCCTCTTGGAAGAAGATGTCCCATGCATCTCACTCAGGAGAAGACGGTCACAAAAGGTGTTTAGCTACAATTCAAACTGTAACCATGTCACAAATGAAAAATTTTTCTTTAACCTAGTGAGGCAGAGACAACTCTCTGTTCAGGTCACTTAGGTCCAGGGATCTCATGGACCTTGTCCTCCTGACTTGTCTTGGGGTGTAGTGACAAGGGAACAAAGGCAATATTTATTCCATGGTCCTGGGGTGTGGACCATAGGGAGGCTGTGGAAGTGGGCTTCTAGTGTTTTTGAGGGACAGCTCTTTGTCCCTTGTTTCATACTTTTAGGGAACTTGCTGAATAATTTAGTCTTAATAGGCTGTAGGGACTTCACACATGTAGGTCTTCTGCCAGTTAATAATACTTAGTACGTATATTACTCTTTGCATCTGCAAAGCACTTTACAAACATTAACTAATTAAGCCTCACAACACTCTGGGGAGGTAAGTATAAGTAAGTTATTATTGTTACGTAAGGAAGGCTCTTGGCAATCCTCTCAGCAGAAGTCTCAGGGGAAATCCTAATCCTCCACACTGCAGCCCTTTCTGATCTTCAGTCCCACTTGTGAGTTACACTGACAGAGTGAATTCAGAAATGAAGCCACGCTCCCACTCCTTGTGCATCCATAAGGAAATTTTGCATACTCTGCAACTGCTTACTTGCCTCTTGCAGCAAATCTCAGTGCCAGCAGAGACAGCTTTAGGGATTGTATAAGTCTTCTGTACTTCTTCTCTTAGGTCTCTTTCCTTCATAGAATCCTGCATCTTGAAAGGCTGCAGTGATCAGAAGTGTAATGATGATTTTCTTGGAGAAGTCAGAAAGAGAGAAAGCTTGGGGGAAAACCCAAATAAACAACATCTATAATAACACGGTATGGGGAAAATCACATGAACTTATACTTAGAAAATGGAAGTTTCTACTTTAGAACCTCATCCCAGCTAGTGGTAAAGATTCTGTTGATGTCAGTCATGCAGGAACAGCCTGAAAATCCAGCATGGAATTTCCAGGAAAACTAGTGGAAACTGTGCCTAAATCCTGAACATTCAAGTTGACATCATTTTATTAAGAAAGCAATCCCCAAATGCAATGTCAGTAAAAGCAACATCGACCAATACTGTTTTTTTCCAGCTTCCAGAAGAACTTTTCTGCAAACTTGGACCAGATTTTCTGAATTGCACAGAGGTTTCTCACAATGCCTCATGCAGGGGTGGTGTGCAGGGAGGTCTGAAAACACTCTCAGCTGTGACCAGCTAAGACTTTGGGAAGTGCATATCAGAAGCAGAAAAGCATGCCCCACAGGTTACATCATGAATTTCTGACAGGGGAACACTCTCTATGGCTCTGATGGAAACTGGCTGATGACTCCATTGAAAAAGCACATTCAAATCTCTGCTCAGCAGAGTTCCTTGTGAGGATTTGGGGCTTTGTAGTCATAACAGTGCTGTTAATATACCACATAAAAGAGGCACATTGAAGCTCTGACAAGGGCAGTGAGAGAAAGCAGGATGGCAGCTGCTCTGTCAGTCACTTTTTTTTCTATGGGAACCAGGTGGCTGTTATTATAACTTATTATTTATCATTTAAGATATACTTGTTACCAAAAAAAAAAAAACAAACCCAAAAACCCAAAAAAAAACCCCAAAAGAAAGAAAACCCCCCAAAAATACCTCCATGGCCAAAAAAAGTGGTCTGTGGGGACTTTGGAAGTGGTCTGTGGGGACTTTCTGTGGTTTGATACATATTTAGGTTGATGGTTTTTCAATACACCACTTCCTCTCCAATCACCTTAGCTGCCATATTAAAGTGATCAAATTGACCACAGATTTACTAAACAGAAATATGCAGTTCACTTAGTCTTTAAACCACATAAATACCAAAGAGGGATTTCTCCAGTTTCCAGCATTCATCTTGAAATTACTGCTTAATATTAAATCATTAGACCTCAGGCAATTTTTTTTTGCACAACCTACAAGCAGGCATTTAAAATCTCAGTCATCTCCCACTAGAAGTGAAACGAGTGTGTCCTGTGCAGTAGGACACAAGGGCAAGTTTCTAGTGAGGCTGAAGAACCTTGAAAAGGTTATCAAGTTGAATAAAAGTACAACATGCTTGAATTGATAATTTGATTTCTTGGAGATCCTTGTTTTTCAACAGCTGCTTGTGGCTACTTAAGTATGTGTTTTCAAGGGAACAAGCCTAGGTGCACTTCACTGAGACACATATTGACTTCTGTGCTTTAACTCTGCATATACTGTTGTCTTTGCTATTGTTTGAAGGGGATGTACATTTGTGTGTATGTGTGTTTGTGTGCATTTTTTCACCTAGGTGTTCTCTGCAGGGGAAGCCAAAGATAAACACTCTTTAATAAAGGCTTATACATGTGAAATTTTCTAGATGTTGAAAAAATATGTAAAGACACACTTGACTCCCATTCACACTAAGCAACCAAGTAGCAGAACACTAACATAACCATCAGCAGACACCACTCTAGGCTTTACCCCAGGCACTTCATGCATGGAGCGTGCTCCTTGCAAAGACCACCCTACTCCATGCTACCCTCTGCCAGACCCCTCCCTAAGACTCCTCTCCATTGTGACCCCTATCAAAGACATGACAGGACTAAGCAAACGGTTGGTATGGATTAACCACTGTGCTTTATTGTGCTTATCTGTGTTGGCTTGCCAGGACATTCTGCTCTTCTCATCTGCTCATTACATCCACCTGCTATCTATTGTGTCGTGACTTAAATCAGGCCTTGAATAGATGTGTGTGGAAGGATGGAAAGCAATTTGTTGTGCAGTAGTACAATATCTAGTTGGACAGTATTGATGGACAGCACTGCAGGACAGCCAAATTATAACAATCAATATGTCAGAGAATTGGAGAAACAAAGTGAGAAAAGAAGTAATAGGCCTTTTTGCTTTAGCTGAGGCCCCAAAAGTATTTGGAGCATATGTCTCATTGCCAGGGAGCGACAATTAGCCACCAAGCAAGGGTTAACCCAGGTAGCTCAGATGAGCACAGATTTTGAGGCTGCTCCAAGGTATATTAAGGTGCTATCATTTGGATGGTTCTGGGAGCAACACAGGGGAAAGCCTTTTTCCATGCACAGTGGAATGAGATGCTACCAGGTGTTGCTGCATGCCCCAAGGTGCTGTGGGAACACCTTGAATTGCCTTGCAAGCCTGTGGCTCAGCAGGATTTGTTAAGGATGCCCACACCAGGCAGTACAAGTTTGCTACACCTGTGTCTTAGTGGCATTTGAAAATTCTTTCAGTTGTGTTTTTTGCTGCCTTTTTGTAAGTTCTGTCCCAAAGAACATAAGGGCAGCAATCTGCCCTCATTCTCCTGGACTTCAGGAAAATTAGGCAAGGAGATCCACAGAAGTTTTTTTGCATTAGAAAAAAATGTAATTTTTCTGTTGACAAAATATTTTTTAGGAGCCTGGTTCACTATGTAATCTTCTATCAACTTCTCCACTTTTGTTTCCTAGGTACAATCAAGTGCAAGTTTATAACTGCTCCCTTCCTATATATACACTATACTTGAACATCAGCTGTTTTCACATTGTTCAACTACCTGCAAAGTCATTCTTCTTTATTCCTTGTTTTGATAAACAAAAAGCAATTTTGTCCCTCCTCCTGCCACAGTTCAGAAGGGCTTTAAACAATGACAATTTTTGACCTTTAAGTCAAATTGTATTCTTACATGCTTGTGTATGATTTCTGTAAGTATTGCATATACATTTCTGAGGGTAGAACTTCACCAATCAGCATCTTTCACCATGAGCCAACCTGAGGGAAAAAGAGTTTGTGTTGCAAAAGAAATTTATCTCAACACAGAGTGGGAGTATATTACACATACACCATTGATTTTTGTGATTCAGTGTTTTCACTAAGAGGATGGTAATAATCTGCACAATTAATCTTTTTCTGAAAATCACTCTTCAAGCAAGATTTAAATATTGATGGATGGTCAGTGGGAATATTTGGTTTTTAATGTCTTTCTTTCCCTTGGGAAGTGTGCTTCTGCCAGGACCTGTACCTTGCAGTCAGGCAGCATGCATACAAGGAAGGGAGGTGCAGTTCAAGCATGTGCTTGAATTTGAAGGGTTTCCAAAACTGGCTGTTTTATTCACACTCAGAAGTCATCATCTTTCAATATCTTCTTCACATAAAAAAGGAGGTTTAGACTTAAGTTTCAAGAGAAATGGGTGTGTTTTCATGATGGATATGATGGTGACAGGGAGAAAATAGTAGGCTGAGATGAACCCTCCAAAGTAACCAGTTAAGCATGAGGGGGAGATACGAAGGTCCTGCAAAGCACCCACACTAAAGTGTGGGTCTCATGTCCCCTTCAAGGCCAAATTCACAGGAAAAATGAGGTTTTTACAATCGTTGCCTGCAAAGCCTCAGCCGAAGTTACAGTACTTGATGTTTGTGCCAGCATGGAATCCTTTGATTTCAGTGTTGATACAGAACTGGGGGCTGTTGCTCGGCTGTGATGATAATGATGTTCTTCCAGAGCACAGCCACTGCACTTATTTTCCAGATTTTATTCAAAGATTTCTTCTTTTTTAGAAGAGACAATATTTTAACATGGGAGCACTAAACAAGCAGAAGACTGTATTTTGACTGCACCAGGTGAATTCTTGCAAATTATCCGGTGACTTCTTTTGGACTTGTTTTGGAGAGTTAAGTCCTGGGAACTGCATCCTCCTCATGCTCATCAGCCCTGAGCCCACTGTGTCAGACATCTGTAATCCCTTTCCTACCTACAGATTTTGTGTTAAATATGGAGACAAAGTGACAGGGAAAACAGTGTTTCGATGCATGTGAATTATGGTATTTGAGAGTTACAGCAAACTGTTATTTTAAACAAAGTATCTCAAAACGTGGTGTGACAGAAAGAAAGGGGAGATTTAAGAACCCTCGATGAGCTGNAAGCCCAAGTTGTTTGTAAGGTTATTATTAGAGATTTCTCACTTTCTGAAGCCAAGGGAGAAAAATAGTAACTGAGGTAAATGTTGCAAGGCCCCCAGACTGTGTTTTTGTTTGTGATTTATGATTCAGATGCAGACATCCTGTTCTGGTAGAAATAGCCTTGCTGGTGTGTTTGACACCGTGTTTCAAAAGGTACTTATTGAACAGAAAGTGGAAATAAGAAGGGAGTAGTTGAGCTTCTGAGGACTGAAAAACAAATCAGCCTGTCTGTGGTGTGAGGCACTCTCCTGTTCCCCTGAGGAGAAAGCTCTTAGTGGATTTCAGCTCCTGCGATGACAATGATGTTATGTTTCAAGCTTCTTACTTCACTGTAAATAACATCATGTTATTTACATAACACCCAAAGTGTCTTTGGGTAGGAATACAAAAGTGGAGAAAATGCATTTAATTAGGAACAACTCCTATTGTTCATTGTAAAATGGACAGTGATTGCAAGCAGTATAACTACCATCATTGCTACTCTCACCTGTTATTGTTTATGTATTAGTTCATTTGATTTCCACCTTTTTGTTCTCTATAATGGAGGTTTAAGCCTGTTCTGGCCCTGTTATTTATATGCTAGTTGCCTGCCTCTGAACATGAAAAAAAATACTTATTTAAACCAGATGTAAAAGTTTTGCCCAGATCTTCACTCAGCCTTCCAGCAGCATGAGTCAAGTGAGCAGACCAGAGGTGACAACAAAGAACAATATCTGATAGCATTCACAGAAAATATAAGCTAATGGAGAGTTATACAGTTCATTTTTAGCATACTGGTTTTCTATAAATACCCTGAAGTGGGGTAGGAGCTCTTTGGGGCAGACTGTTTATCTGTGCTGAAAGGAAAACTGGAAAGTTGAAAATCAGCTTGAGTAGTGACAAAAATATTCAACTGTATTATTTAGCACTTTATTAAATTCATTGCAATTCTAATCACTTCTGATGACACTAGATAACATCTTGAATGACCTATGAACTCTGATACATAGTTTAAACACCAGCTGTATGGTGTCCAAAGGATGGAGGAGATGATTTGAAACATTTTTCCATGTCTGAATTCCTGTTATGCAGGGTAGTTTGCAATGAACCTGAAATAACAGAACTACAAAGGGAAAAACATTGCTATGGCAACAAACTATTTCTATTTAAGTGAGCTTGGTGTAAGGAAAGAAGCAACCGTGTGATTTAAACAGAAACAGACTTTGCAAAATAAGAAATGCAATAATTAATTAAAAACTAAACATTAATTTAGCCCTCTACCTGTAATAATTTAGCATATTACCACCTGTAACTCTCTTTTCTCTGGTATTTTCTAAACTTACAGAAACATAGAACAACATTTGATGGCTTTAGAAACAAAGACACGAGTTAATTGAGTCCATCTTGGGAGAGGCATAGGAGTCCCTAAACAAAATTAGGTACAGAATATGCATGATTCAGGATGTAAGGTCAAGATTACTTATCGCTGGTGTTAGGCAACAAATTAGGAGCCCAAAGCAGGAGTCGTTATTGCCAGAAGCTATCTCCACATTCAGTGAAGTCCAGTAGAGTAGTATGCCCATTACATCTTTGGCTGAATTGTCAAGAGCATATTTTTCACGCCACGGTCTCTCTGATTTTGAGCACAACAGGACTCAGCTATCTCAGTTAGAAGAGGAACCAAGATCAAAGGCCTTAATTCACTCCTGTCGTTGATAGGAACAATAAAACTGTATTCCAATGCAAATTATCCATCCTCCAAGCTGCAATGATGATTTCCCTGACTTCGGGTTAACTAAAAGCAACAATATCTGCTTTTTCTACAGCCTTGCTGCAAGATAATGCTTTGGAGAAAGGATAAAATTGAGAATCTTCATCTGATAAACAAGAACTTTCTTGTTGTTAGTATAATGGATGAAGATAAAAAAACCCTCCATTTCTCTCCCCAGATATCTTTACAGGCAGATAGCTTGGCTGCTCTGTTGAAGTTTTTTTGTTGTTGTTACGTTTTTTTATTATTTGTTTATAGTTTTTTTCAAAGGATAGACCACTCTCTTAGAAAAATAGATTGATAAAAGTATTTTGTAATTCTATATAATGCTTTGTTTTCCTTATGATTATCTCAGTCACTTTTTGGGAACCCTCAGAAACAAGTCCGTAGGGTGTGTGTGTTGCAATGTACTGATTTGTCAAGGAGACGTGGTATGCTCTGTATAAAGCAATGATGCTGCCTGCACTGCCTGAAGGAATGGACTCTGCTGCCTATAGCCCTGCAGGAGACAAGGGGAAAGTTTTGGGAAAGTGCACTTGGGACATGTAGGTCACCCTCATCTTGAATGCATTGCCTCTAGGTGATCAAAGGTCTAAAATGGCTTAGCAAACAATGGATGACACCTTTTCAGCTCTACTCAGCTATTTCAAAATCTTCTGCTTTGCCACTAAGGCAAACCAGATGATTCAAGGAGTTACTTTTGATTGAAAGAAGAGTGATAACTTAGTTAGCCAATCAATTTCAAATAGTCTCTGCAGTAAAAAAATGGCAACTTGTTCATTTTCTGTTGCCACAAAGCACAATTTGATTTGACTGCAGGGAGGCAGTGGCTTTTTCTATAGTAATTGGTTACATTCTTTCAATTGAAGATAACTGGGGGTGAGCAGAATCCTGAAAAATGTTGAAATACTATGATTTCTTCATGTTAAACTTGAACATGTTCAATACTTACTAAAAAATAAAATGGCATTTGAAATCAAATTGAGTGATTGAAGCTTGTAGAATAAGGCCTAATCTTTGGTTATTTTGCTTCTGCAGAATAAAATTATCTCTGTAGTCAACATGGTTTTTTTAAAGTATGTTTACTGAACTTTTTTGGTAAAACTATCTTCATTACCTCTCTCTCACTATGTTTTGGGCCTGAGTTTGGTGTTTTTGTTTGCTTTTGTAGGTGAACGGTTCAATCTACTTGCAGTAATTTTGTTTGCCTCACAGCTGGACACTCCAAGAAGATGTGATTACTGTGTGACTCCTGTGACTTTCTTAAGTAAATATAGTGTTTTGAAACAATCAAGCTTTTTATGCAGAGTATTTAATTTATGTAATATCATCAAATTTTGGATTTAGAATGGACTAGTTATTCCCTGAACAGACCTTTTCTAATTATCCTAAAATTCCTTTCAGTCATTCCTTCAGTATACCCAATTATGCCTAATGGGTAAAGGTGAAATAAACCCTTTTAAAACAGATACCAAGTCTTGATAAAAAGAGATTGCTGTGAGGTTATCTAAAACATATTCCAAATTTCCCAGTATACAGGTTTTGGCCATTAATACAAACTTACTTTTTAAATCGTTGGATATGAATTCTTAATTTGTCTTTAGGTGGTGGGCTTGTTTCCCAGCATCATTTGCTGTATCTTTCAGTAATATCTTTCCTGTTATTTGTAATTTTTCCAAACTCTGAGCCATTATGGACTTTATCTGCATCATCTTCATTCTTCCCACATCTCCACGGATTGATGCCTTTCAGACTACACAAAAAAGAGGAAAATTCTTCTCAAGGTCCTTTAATGGCAGATCTCAGATTTATTGTGAATTGTGACTCATTCATTAAAGAGATGCTGCATTAATACATTGTGTTTGCATAGAGTAGCATTTTGAGGAATGTCTGGCTTCACAGGAGGTTATCCTGGCTGCCTTTATTAATCAGATGCATTTATTAATCAGATGTGTTCCAAGTTTATTGGCATCACCTGTTTACTCCATAATCATCTTGAATTACAATTTGATTTTCAAGGCCTTGAAGACTGTAAAATAAAGAATCTCTTTTCATGTTTCTGCCTTCATGAGAGGAAGACAGCAAAAGAAGTGCATTTTAGAAGGAACACAAGTTTTATTTCTTTTAAAGGATTTGGTGTCAATGGTATTAAGTGGAGATTTTGAGGGTCTAGTATACTAGCTCTACTCTGGATAGACTGGCATTGTTTGGAAATAATTATATTTCTGTAGGATATATTTTGTATACTTGCCTTGAAGAAAGATATGGACTTGAAATGCACAGTGGAATGCTAGAGAAAAAGCAATTTACTGTAAAATATCTCCCACCACAGATGGTTTCAAGCTGAAATATATCACAATGTATTTGTATTGCTCCCACTTATGGTAATTTTTAATGCACTTCTTATGGTAAAAAAGTCTTTTGAAGACAAGCTTGATTTGAGAGGAACGTTCTTAAGCTGAGGGGAACGGATGATAGGAATGGTGACTATTGCAAAGAGAAACATTTAAGGCACTCAAGGAATTTATGAATTACGAAGAAAAATTGTCAGTTAGAAATACTGTTATTATGTTGGCATCCCTGAAATTAAAGGTGAAATTTTTTTACTTATTCCATTACCTAAGAATTTTAATAGGGTATGTGGCTTGCATAAAGGCTCTCCCTCTATCATTTTGCCTTAGGAGTGAAAAAAATGAAATAGTTTCATTAGCTAATTATAGGAGATGGGCAAGACTATGAGCGGAAGATGACCCTTGAACTGTTTGTTCTGGTGTCTATCTCTAAGTTCATATCCTATCTTCTAAGCCAATAAATAGCTCTCTCTCTCTCAGACTGGGAGTAAAGGTAATGAACAGCACATCCTTCTTCATCTGGGATCCAGGTCCGATCCAGGTCCATCTTATTCTGCAAAAGCAAATTCCATAATTAAATGTTGGGGATGCAGCCTTCAAACCACATGGGTCAGGCCTTCTTTAAAACAGTGAAGGGCCTTGAAGAGGCAGCATAGGACATAGAAGGCTGATAGTAATCAATGTAGGGATGACAGACACAGTAGGAAGAAATTTTATCGAAGTGAATATAGCACCTTCCATTGCAAACTCACATCCATGTTTCTAGCTCAAGACACTTCTGTTCTTTACAGAAGAACTGGTAAATAACATGGGTAACACACATAAAAGGGTTGTGCTGTCTAGGAGAAAAAGACATTGTGAGAAATAGTCCCTGTGCAGTTTCAACAGTCAGCATTCCATTGCATTCAGAGAGCACTCAAATATCAGCAGAGGTCACCTGGCCTGACAGCTGCAGTCCATGAGAAGATTTCCTCCAACACTACAGGTAAAGACCCCTACATATTACTATATGGTTCTCCTTAGGATTCTTTTCCACATTGTGAGCACTCATAACATTGTGAAAGACACATCAGAAATATTGTAATGTTCAGCAAAAACCACAGGGTTATACAAGCTTATTCGCCTATACTTAGGGTTGCAACTGACCAAACAGAAATGCAAAATATCTCCAGGTCTAGTAAAATATGATTTGAAAATTGTCCCTGAAAACTACATCTGAGAATTTTTGTGGATTCAAAGATATTTTGATTGCCTGGTGATTTAATACACCTGTGGGAATGAGTAGAGTGTTTTTGGAGGTTCATCTGCCATGGTCTGCTTGAAAAACACTAGTGGCATATTTATATACTTTTGTTTCCAGCATTCCATTTCCATTATCTCAAATTCTCAAATTGCTTAGCTCAAATTCAGCAAAATAGCATATCTAACCAGCAAAATACTCATAATTTCATCATTTGATCCATCATTTCTCATGACAGTTGCCTTTCCTGGAAAAACAGTATTTGTGATAACATCTCTGGACTTTGTTCTTTATCTCAGACCTCTGCCTTGTTCCCTTTAGAGCAGATGATTAGAGTCCTTAATTCCTTAACTTCCACTTAAATTATCTCCTAAGAGCCACATGACCTAGTCCTTAAAACCCAACCATGTTTGACCCTCAAATGTGATGTGGCATGGTAATTTGTTCTTCCTTTCAGGAAGTCACGGGTAATATAGTTGTCCAAGAAGTCATCTTAAAATAGATATTCAATTTTAAGCAGGAGGAAAAATTCTAAAAAGAGATTTTTAAAATTACAAAAGATGTCACTTTGATGAGTGCTTGATTAGGCACTAAATTTTCAAGTGTTCTTTCAAGTCTGGGGTCATCTTACTGTACTGTTAGCCTCCTTGTTCTCTTTATGGGACTTAATTTAAACCTAACTGAAATTTTGTCTTTATATGCTTGGACTTGTAACTAAACTTGTTGAGCACAGCACGGAGTTGTAATAAAAACACCAAATTGAAGAGCTCTTTTGCTGTGTCTGAAATGTCTGCTAGGGAGTGTTTCAATCCTCACTCTTTCTGGTCACATTCCCTGACAATCCAGTTATTGAATTAAATCTCTTTATGAATACATATTCATGGATCAAACAGCTCAATAACTAATCCAACTTATAATATTCCTAAATTACTTCAATCAAGTCCAAATCTGTTACATAGACGATTTCCACCTCTGATGTATTTTGTCTAATGTGTAAGATTTTGAAAAGGATCATGTGCCTTCTATTACAATGCATCACATTAAATCATCTTGATGTGTTCATTAAATGAACATGTAAATTGAAGATGATACATATTATGTGGAATTGCCTTGGATTGCTCACTCATTGAAGGTATCTGTTGCAAACAAGGAAATGCGCATACACACACACACACACACAGCTGTTGTATTGTGTTTTGATTATAGTACTTTCAAGTTCTGTATCCCTAAATTTAGGAAATAGTTTACTCCTGTACCCCCTTTCCTACCCCGACGGTACAGCCCTTGTCAGTCCTCCTCAGGACTGCCCCCTTATTCAGCATAAGTGCTGAATCATTCCCTCGTTCCCTCCCTGGTGCCTGTCACCAGACGCCCCATCCCAACACTCTGGAAGCTTCCACCGAGGGC
>VXBC01004518.1:58313-76012 GCA_013399945.1 Ploceus nigricollis
ATAAAATTATATACATATAGATAATATTTATACACTAAAGGATTTGTATTAATTTAGTCTTCTGTATGCACAGACTTCCAGCTGCACATCCTGAGTGAACACAGCTTTGCTATTTCTGTGAACAGTACTGAGAAGGCTTTGGTAGCTCCTGCAATCTTCCTAGAGTGTCTTGTATGTTTGGTAGCTTTTAAGCTTTCAGCTCTTTTACAGACAATTTTTTTTATTGTCTTGTCATTCAGACTTGATGGGAATGACCTTAGCGGCAGCTAGAGAAAACAGATGAGTGTCCTGCATCTGTGGGGTGAATTGTGTTTGCAGACCTGTTGTGGCCCTTTCTATTCTGAAATAAAACAGACATCTGTTTTCAATGTTGTTTATATCTGCTACAAAATGCAAACAAATAACAGATTGAAATGAATCAACGTAGGGCATTTTCAGTGCACAGTTACCACATTTTATAGTCTACTGAAAACTAATTTTTTGTGGATACAGTTGTGATAGAAACTCTGGCTAAATTGCTGCAATGGGGCAAAATGTTCCACATTTTGTATAGTCCCCAGGTGAAATTCTGTATCAGACAAGAAAGGTGGAGAAAGCAATAGAATTAAAAAACCTTTCAAAAACCGAAAAACCCAAAGTTCTCTTTTCATGATTCAGAATAGAAACACTAAGAAGGACTACAGCTAAAAAAGGTATTTTATGTAAATATGTCTAGGTCAACGTAGAAAGAGATTGGTGTCACTCAGTTGTATTCTACAGCAACATGAAATGTGCGAATAGCTCTAGTTATTATGTGATTAATCACACACTTAAAGTTTTATTGACTTATAACACTAATAAAACACTGTGCAATATGGAATCTTCCTTGTTTTAATAGCATACTTCAATTGTTTCACTGCACTGTTATTTGAGAAGCTGTGGTAAGCAAGACAATATTCAGAAAAGTTTATTGACATTTGGGGGTAACACGCTTGTTTAGCTAATGGGGCATCTTAGAAAACTGAAATTTACCTAATGGAGACTTCAGAGTAAATGTGTTTAAATCAAGTACAAAATAAAATCTGTATCTGAGACTTAAATAGGAACATTATTTTCAGACTTGTGTTTGTGTTTTCTGTTAGACAAATTCTTGTTTCTCCATAAAGTTGAAAATCTTATGTAAATGGCTATATACATTTTTGCACATTAGATTTGAATAATCCTAGTTGAAAGTGAGTGTCACCATGCTATGATAAGACATCTGAAAGTAGGCTTGTGATGTTACACAAAGTTTGGGGAACACTTTTGTAAATAAATGCAATATTTTTATATGATTAATATTTTATGTTATTTTGCCAATGTCAATAAGCTTTTAATAAAAACATGGCGAAAAAGTTAGATTGTGAAAGACCTTCTTCTTTAGCAAGTGCACAGTGAAGTGACCTCCTCTTTGTGGCCTGGTTTACTGCAGTAGTTCAGGATGTGCCTTACAGTGAACACAACAATCCCACCAAAGCCAGCGCGAACTAGACCACATGCTGAAAAGTAGTCAGTCTTAAGTCTGGAGTCAGAAAGGCTTCAGCTGCTGAAGAATTACTTTGGAAAGCTGTAGCCATTTAAGGGGCAAGCCTCAGGACACTTGGAAGCCATTTTCAAATAAACTTTTCCTGGCTATATTACAAGTTATTTTGGTATTCCTTTTAAATAATTTGTAATATTAGGAAACAACTTGGAGTTATTCAAACAGAGGTCAGATGGAATTACTTTTGCTGTCACGAGTATTCAGTAAGCAATTGTTTCCTTATCTTTTCAAAAACTTAGCAAAAACATCTTAGCAAAAACTGTTCAAAATACTGTTTTAAATGTTTGCCTTGCAAAGTAGTGAACTCTTGAAACAACCTTGCCAACAGCTGTCTCATACTGTAAATCATGAGTCCTGCTCTGGGAGGGTAAAAGGAAAGACAGTCAGTAGAGTATGGGACTAATGTTAGAGGTCAACTCTACTTCATTAATAGCCATCAGATACTAGTGTGGTTGTAAAACATGTGTAAATGCAAAGTAAATGCAACAGGGAATGGTTTGTAAAAGACCTGTTGCTCCCATAGATTTTAAGCCACAGTTGATATCTCTGCTGAACAGTGTGTGAATTTTTGTGAGATCACAAAAAATTCCAATTCTTTACCAATCTTTTTGTTTCTCCTTTCACCTCCTCCTCCTTTTAGCTTCATTGCTGTGTAGGCTTTAGGTGAGTGATCTTTGAGGGAAATGAGATACCAGACTGGAAACAAAAGGCCCACAGCAATCTGATGGACCCTTGACCTTCTGTTAAGGTTGTTTAAATTGGTGCCATAAATAAGTGAAGAGTTCATGGTAACACTTTCCATCCAAAAAAGGGTTTGAAATGGATCTGCAGGGAAGTAAATTGTTCTCTCTCTGGCCATTTACTTTCCTTCTCTCTTGTTCACTTGCATCTTGTTTTATTCCTGGTTTTTTTTTGGCACTCGCAATCAGTTGTTACCCAAAACTGCCCTTGGGGCTGACTGAAGGGATATGTTCCTGTGTCCTTCCCACTCTTCCCCACAAGTGCTTTACCACTTGTGGCTTCAGGGGCTGCCCCCACTCTGAAAATGCTGCTGACCATTTATTAAGTTAGTTTGTAGTAGCATGTTAAACAGACTGCATCACAAGTATAAATTTAAATGTTTTTGCTCCTGAAAGAAGACGTGTAAGGCCTATTTCCTTTCTCTGTTTTCCTCTACACCAAATGAAATCTAACTTTACCAATAAGGGATAAAATTATGTCATGGAAGTCCTGCCAACTGTTCATACAACCTCCTCTGTAAAGACTGGTAATGATTGTAAAGTGAAAAAAACTCCAATGGGCTTCTAAAAATCTATCTAGTGCCACAAGATTCAGGATTGTAAATACAGGTGTTTTGGAGCATCCTTGTCAAATTTGAGACTCTCCAAATGTGCTTATTATCAGAGGGTATTTGTCTGTAACACATTACTGGACAATTTTTATAATTTACTCACTTTAGAAAGTGTTCAGCATTTAAGGATAGTTTGTCCTACTGGTAGAAAGACATTAACAATCTGATATATGAACAGCAGCTCAAGGATCCATAACATTTTTTTCCTTTTTCACAAGTAAGAATACAATCTAAAAGGAAAATATCTGATACAAATCTAGGGAGCTGTAGCAGTTCTTGCAATTTTCTCAGGACTGAGGAGGAAATGCAAGTTATAATGGTGGCTACCAGCTACCAGAATCGTACACATGCGTATTTCCAAATACAGTCATCTATCCCTGTGAGGGTTGAAATGGTGGCTATGGATGGCCAAAATTTTTCTCATGGGCAATTTTTAGTTCTGCTAGTTCTTGTTTTACTGTGAATTACATAATATTTTCCTTCTTGGTGCTCGAAGGTCTAGGAAATTATAGCAACAGCAGGGTCTCCGCTTCACAAATCCTTATGAGGCCCAGCCAAGGTGTACAGAAAGACACAATCTTTATTTTTAAAATCTCATGGATTTTAAACAAATCTCTTAATATTTAGAGAATTCTGGAGCTTCCTCATTATTAATTTGATTTGCTGGACTTCTTCATTTTATTAATTTGGATGCCTGTGCTCCTTCATTTTATTTCTTCACTCTAGCTTGGGTGTTGTCCCTTTCAATTTATAATTAAAGTCAACCCACAGCTGTCTTATGCTCTGATCATGTCCTCTACTCAGCCCTGGTGAGGTCGTCTGGAGTGCTATGTCCATTTCTGGGCTCCTCCAGCAAGATAGGCATGGATCTCTTGGAGCTCCTGGAGCAGTGGAGGACTACAAAGACAATTAAGGGACTGGAGCATGTCTCTTACAAGGAAAGGGAGCTGGGCCTGTTCCGCCTCGAGCAGAGATGGCTAAGGGGGGACCTCATCAATATCTGTCAGTCTCTGAAGGGAGGGTGTCAAGAGGATGGATCCAGGCTCTGCTTGGTGGTATTGAGTAATAGGACTTGAGGCAACGGACAGAAAGTGATGCACAGGAAGTCCTACCTGAATATGAGGAAGAACTTCTTCACTATGTGAGTGAATGAGCACTGGGACAGATTGTCCAGAGAGTTTGTGAAGTCTTCCTCACTGGGCATATTCAAGAATTGAATGGACATGATGCTGTGCCACGTGCTCTGGGATGGCTCTGCTGGAGAAGGGAGGTTGGAACAGATGACCCACTGTGGTCCCTTCCAATCTGATCCATTTGTGATTCTGGGTTAAGAAGCTATAATGGAAAATCCATACTTGCTAATGGTGATCTTATTTTAGTTTTGGAGACAGATACTGCAGCAGGTCAGCATACGTGCTGTGCACTTAACACTTAGGGAATAGCCCTTGTGGGACACGTAAGTCTGAGAAGCACATAGGTTATGGTAAATGTTCAGTTGGCTGTTAACAAGTCAGTTAAAAAGTCCTTAACCTTGATATTTGTATCCTGAGCTGAAGGCTGGCAAAATTATTTATTTTCCATTGGAATTTCCATGACTGCAGTCAGCTAGAGGAACACAACTTAACTGAATTCATTTAATTAAATGCAGATTCATAGCAAAGATTTTGTCTTTCTGAAACTTCCCAGCTTGCCTCTGCCTACAGGCTAAGTGCAGGTGAGGTGATGTACTGCCCAAGAAGTCTCGTGTATCATTGTGGGAGTCTCCAGGCAGGGATTTCAGAGAGCCCTGCTGTGTGAAGCAGGCGGGTAGAGACCATCTGCATGTACACATGGTTGGCATGCTGGGCAGAGAGCCTGCCCAGCCAGCAATACTCCAAGCATTTTCTGCAGGACTCACCAAAATGGGCATGACTTTAAGTAGTCTGTAGAATCTGGTCCTGCAGATGCAGGAAAAACAGTTTAGGACAATTTTTGTCCGTAGTTAAGAGAACTGGGATATCCCTTCTGTGTAGTCCAAGATAATCAACAATACTGGTCCCACAGGCTCAGATGTGACTGGTGCTCACATAAAGTACAAGAATTCACAGCCTAATCCAGGACCTTCGGGCAGAGACTCCTGTCATCATTCAGACACTGACAGTTCAAGAGCTACAATTCTTCATGAGAACATCTTATGCAAAAGATCCCAATAAATCAAATAGGGGTTTGTTTCTTTGTTTTCTTGCTTTTTAACACTCTGTGTGCAAGAGGATTGGATTGGCTAGAGAGTTTTAGTCCTCCCTGTACTTTGTAACTTGGGATACATAATCTCTACACAGATTTAATGAAAACCATAATGCATTGTGTGTAAAGAGGCAAATCCTCCTAAAGTCTGTGCACTATTTAATACTTTGTACCTCAGTATTAATGACCCCAAATAATGTATTATATGTTATATGCCTATTACAAAACATGGCTATTATAAAAGCATATTTTTCAATACCTCTTTATTGTGGGTGTCATTAAATGTAATTTGTGGGAGCTTCCCCCCCTACATTTGTACTGTACTAAGTGAATTGTTACAACATGAAAAGTTAAAAAAATTTATACAGTCAGCAAGAATTTGTTTTTTCAAGATGTGTTAAATTGTTCAGTTCAGTGCTTCTGAAGCTTTGTAAATTACCTGGGTCTCATAAAGTCTTCTAGACAACACTTCAAAGATCAAATAAGTTCTCAGACAATCTTCTTGCTCTGTCTGATCTCCCCCTCTTCCATCTTCTCATTGAAGGACCCTGACTTCAATGAGCAACAGAGCAGACCCAGACAGTTTTCTGTCTGGAAGTACTTGAATTACTTAGGCAATTTGCCTAAGTGAGTGGTTTACCCTCATGATAATGTGTTTTCATGTAGAGAGTGAAATGAGAGGGCTTAAGGAACATGTTATACATTAAATGTATGAAGGTCAAAGCCATCATCCTCAGGGCTGCAGAGTGCTCCCTGATTGTAGTGAGTCTGTATTAAAAACGCATTAAAGAAGTAGCTTCTGTCTGGTGAACACTACAGAACTGTTAAACTTTTCTAGTGATTTGTTTTATTGATTTTTATTGGCAGAAATACAAGAAAACAAAATTATATTGCTTTCGAACTTGGTTTCACAGACTTTACCCACTGTTGGTTATTTAACAGATTCTCCAACCTAAATAAAATTAGAGTGTGAATTATGTCATGCTGTCAAAAACAGGGCATCTTTCTCTCTTTTGAAAATGTCCCTAAGAACCTGCCATGGCTTACAGATCTTTTAGTGGGACTTCAGCTAACAGACAAGAATTATGCTGTACGAAGAACTTAAACCCACATTTATACGCAGGGGATAAAAGTTTTGAAATTAACTATGGATACCTATGTCAACTGAATGGCTGTCTTAATTGTCAGCCCTTTTGTTAGCCATCCTAAACACCTGCAACTTCAAATCTGGGAGAGTTCCTAACTTAAATGTCATCAGATTGCTTTCAAAGAGGCACTCAAATGTAGACATACCTGCTTAAAGATCAGCAGCCACCTCTGCAAACTTGACCCTTTTTGAACAGGGTGAAAGAAAGCACAGTGAGTTTTGCCCTCTGAGGAGCAGTGCATGAAAAAACCACAGCTCAGAACTTCAGACTCTTGATTTTGCATTTCTTGAGATGTTCTTGATGATATGCTACCTTTTCAAACGATATTTACAGCTAGGCACACTGTTTCAGATAGGGTTAGCCATGCCTCACTGAAGTAATAGATCCAGGTATTTATTTTTTATACAAGTAATCCTGAAGTGCTAAGCAGACAGGGAGACAGATGCTGTATCTGCCGTGACTGATCAGAAAGATTGGTTTGGAATAAACTTTCTGTAGCAGCTAGGTCCTAAATATCTCCAGCTTCTTCTACACTGTCCATCTGAAAGATGTGGATAATTTCTGATAAAGTTAAATAAGGGTTGTCCCAACTTTATCCTTACATTTTTCTATCCACAGCTTTCAGATACTAGCTTGTCTGCAAGTTATTGCTGTCATTTTTAAAACATGTGAACAGCTAAAGCTTTTCCAAACTGGCATGCAATCTGTTCTGGCTGATGTGGTGTAAAAGGTGTTGTGGAGAGGACAATGTTTTTATTTTTAAAAATTATGTTTCAGCAAATATTCCTTGGAAAGACCCAGACCCATATACCTAAGGGACAAAACATGACTTCCAGTAAAGAATGACATGCCAGACCCTTTAAATCTCTTGTCTCTCTGGGACTTCTGATATGCCCCTCAAAATAATTTTAAAGTTCTGTGAAGCTGTTCAGTCTAAGACTGGTTTTTCTTTGCTGTCTATAGGTGGCAATGGCATGCTTTGGACAATGTTATCACTTGTAATCAAGTCTTCAATACAAATAGTCCTGCTATTCAGCTAGTCGAACTATTCAATTCAGTGGAATGGGACTGAAATACAATACGTGACAGAGGCTGGTTTTTTTAACTACTTGACTCTTTTCTTAAAAGCAAGGGCACATCCTTGGCTGCCCTTCCATAATTCTGCACTACACAATAGCAGTGGTGCACAAACCTGTCATTAAAAAAACCAGTTTATGCAGTAACCTTTCCTGGCAGCAGACAGAAAACATGATAGATTTGTGTTGCTTTGTGTTTCAGCTTTCCATGGAAGGGTCATTTCTGGATGACACGGAAATCAGGCAGTATGCACCAGTCTTTTCTGTTGGCGTGGCTCATTGTAGAGCCTGTGGCCTCCAGAGACTGGAAGGATTTAAGAACATAGAGCCACTTTATGTCCTTCAAGATGCTTGAGAAGGGAGCTTTAAACAGCCAAAACAAATTTCATTACCCAGACTCTGGGTTGTCTTATAATGCAGAGTTTTCTTGCCCAGAAAGAAGTCACCGATCTTTCATATTTATATTTTCAAGTGTGTAAGATGGGCACAAAATGGAGAAGAGCCTAAACAGAGCATGCAGCATCTACCATGTAGAATTTAAGACAAATTACAAATAAAATACCTCAAAAACATTTTCACAGAAGTCAATGCAGTGGAAATGACTATGGGTTAAGATATGTTGCAGTTCTTTCTAGAATGCTGACCACAGCAGGATAGTGGTGACAGCCTAAATTACAAGAGGGCCAAAATGGTTAGTCAAAAGTCACAGGGGATTACTTAATGAAATCAATCTTGAAATGTTGGCATGGTTTGGAGTGATTGCAGATTTCTTTCTAATTTCCTGCCAGGCTGACATGAGACAATGTCAGCCTCCAAAGTGTAGTTTCTAAAAAGTTTTATTAGCAAATGTACAGATTTTTTTGTAGTATGGTCCTTCCTGTGTGCTCTTTAGAGAGTATGCAGAACTTAAAAATGAAAATGACCTATTCTACTTCAAAGATTTTGAAAGAATATTACATAACAGACCATCAAAAGAGAACGTTGTGTTTCTGTTTTCAGGGAGCAGTTAATAAAATCTTTCCATAGCAGAGCCTTTCCTCAATTTTAATTTGCTGTCAGTATTTCAGAAATTGTTTATCTAGTGGTTATGTCTCAATGACAATGATGCTATCCCCCAGAAAGCATGAGAAAAATACTGGCAGTTTCACAAGTGTTTTAACACAATTCTTCCTCTCTTCACAAAAGAAAAATGTGAGCAATTGAATAGGTGCCTGCACCTTGCCTATGGGACATGCACCAGGGACATAGATTGAAAGTAGATGTGGAGAAGAAGCTCTGTGGGATGAAAATGGGGCTCCTGGCAAACATCTACATGTGTAGATGTTACCCTACTGACTGACAGCCATAGTTTGAGAGTGGACTTGCAGAAAGAAGCCTTTTGAAACAGGTCTGTGCTATGATTTTGTGTCTCTGGGTGCAACATCACTGACTCCCTTGTGACAGAAATTGCTGAGACTATAATTTGCATGTTCAGCATCTACAAAGAATTGACTGAAAAGTGCAGCACGAGCCTGCATCTGTGCTATTGTGCCAGCTGTAAGTGTTTACCCCATGCACTTACTTACTAAATTGCTCACAGGAGTCACAAATACAATGAAAGTTAAAATAATAAACGCTGATTCACTGTGGTTCATCCTGATTGAATTGGAGCAAGAATATGCAGTTACTTCTTCTTAAATTATACCTTTTGAGCTTAGACAGCTACTCTATGAGTCTGAAACTGCCACTTAGAGCTTCATTGAAAAAATGTATCTAAATAATAACATTATCAGCATCAAGGCAAACAAAACTCAAGGAAATGTGACTGAGGAGCGCATCTATGAACAAAGACTGGCCACTGTGGGCCTTGGAGCCATGGGAATAGAACTAGACTGAACTTCACATTCCCATTTTATTCTTCTTCTCTGGGGACAAAGCTCATTTTCTGCCTGAGGAAACCAGGCACTGAACATCACACACATTGCTAAGTCAAAGATTTGAGACAGATCAGAGGGTTTTCTCTGTCCCAAGGCAGATGTTTAAATGGGTGTTCAGCAGATGCTGAACATTAGTATTTGCACCTGTATTACAGAAAAAGCAACTCCTTAGAGAGCTCTAGAAACTCTAGATGAGTTTTCACTGTCACAATCTAAAAATATTTAGGTGAAGATGTGTTACATTGTCTACTTGGAGGAGAGAAATATTGAAAGGACTTGAAGCCATAAGTTATTGCAAGTACTGGCAAGACAAAGAAAACAGCCTCTTATTTTGATTTCTTTGGATCTTAGCTAATGTCTGAGTTATGGTTGCATATTTCCCTATTTTTTTTTAAATTCCAAAATTACCACCCATTCAAATAAGTAAATAATAGATTTTCTCTATGATGATCCCCAGCTGCGTATTAAGAGACAGATAGCTGTTACCAAGGATTTATTATCAGACTGTAAGGTTGTATTGCGTGAAGTGCCACAGAGGATTTTCCTTAGATGACAGATTTGCAATTAACGATCAACATGCTGGAAGAGAAAACATATCAACAAACTTGCAACATGCAACTGGGAGGCGCTGCTACCTAATAGAGGGTGGGGATAGGATGAAAATGAAAGCAGGAGGATAAAAACAACTCAAAAAACCCCCCAGCTGGATAATTTGAAGAAATTAGTTCTATAAAAAGAGAGGCAGGAGTATAGAAGAGTGCAAGGCAGCATCAGAGATACAGGAGAGAGATGGAACAACTAGGTAGCATAGCAGAAATGGTATGGGCATTTGGGTAGATGGAAAGCCAAATAAATGTGAGTCAGTAAAGCTTTGCTGTTATGAGCAAGGCACACACCATAAAAAAGAATTTTCATAGACCTAAGACAAAACATATGAAGTAATTCTTCTATTCCACACAGCTTTAATCCGGGTACTGTGTCTTGTTTGCACATGACACTTCCAGAAAACTGTGGACTAATTAAAATGAGGCAATAAGAAAAAACAAAAATGTTCAGAGCTTTCAAAAAATTTGAAATGTGAGAACTTGAAAGAAATTGAGATTTTCAGCTTCAAAAGAGATAGGGTGAATGAAGGGCCATGATAAGTCTTAAAAAATACTAAATGGTCCTGGAAAGCCTTCTGTATTCTTTGTCTGACGACAGTGACAGGGTGGCATCAACTCTTTGAAAAGGTTGCACTGTCTTTGTCCAGCCATGAGTTTTTAAGATTAGATAAGAATGGGCACCTATCCTGCTTTGGGTCAAGTGCATGTAGAAGATGTCTCCTTGAGAGCTTGCTTCTTCAGGTCTATTTTTTAACACACACAGACAGTTTGGAATATGAAGCTGTGATCTCATGGAAAGGGAGAGAAGTTATGCATTTTTCTTTCTAGCACTCAGGAGCTGGATGTACAGTTCTTTTGGATTCCTTTCACATCCCAGCCTCCTTGTTTTGATGATCTGAATTACTGTTAGGCATGAAAAACTTATTTTTGTACCCTCACTAAAACTGGTCAGACTGAAATACAGGGAAAATAGAGTGTAGGTCATAGAAAACTTTCACTGTAAAAGACAATGTTTATAAATTACCAGCATAGGAATTTGGAGCAATACAGTGTGAGTACATATTAAGCTTCTGCTGAGTGTTCTTAGGATTATTAGATTAAAAAACACTGATCCTAGAAAATAAAGGACTTAAAGATAAGAGGAAAATAATTGTTATGACTTTTATAAATGGAGGAGTATTTTGTGATACAGTTATTTATGCTATTTCTATGTAAACAGTTGCAAATGAAAAGCATGAATATAGATACATATTTACTAAGGCAAAGTACAATGACTAGATGTGTACATCTACTGTAAACTCCTGTCCCATGATTCTGAAAGATACAGCTGTGTGATTTATTTAGAGAGAGTAAAGTTTTTTTCTGTGTCTTATTTAGAGATAGTAGGTAAATGTGTACCATGTCACTTTGGTCACAAAGTCCTGTCCTTTTCCTGTCATTTTTCTTGCTTCCTCTCAGCAAGCTCTTTTCATGCCCAAGTCACTTTAGTATTCCCTTTAGGCACGTGAGCGTGGCAAGTCTTGCTAAAAGTAGTGAAGAGTGGAGGTTAAGAAATGTTCCAGTTCTTCTTCTTTCCAGAGCCTGCTACATCTATGGTTTGTTTCTCTTCAGGTCAGAGAATTGTCAGGAGTTTGGTGTCCATGACCATAGAACAGGATTGAAACAGCTTCTTTGTGTTTCTGCTAGCCTCTTTAGGGTAGTAAGAATGCCAAAAGGGAAAAGACAGCTGTCAAATCCCAGAGCCACATAGTAAAGCTAAATATTCTTGCAGCATGCATCCTACACCATTCTTTTCCCCTGGAAAAGACTGGTACATTTTCAGGGTCCATTTCCCTCTTAAATAAGCTACTGATGAAGCCAGGGCTCATGCCATTTAAGAACAGCTGCAGAATAATATCTGGAATGAATTAAGGTATGACAAGACTTCTGTTTGCATAGCACCTTAGCACTCCCTTAGGGCTTTTGAAGCCTCTGCTTCCTAGAATTATCAACCCAGACCACTTTGTGCGTCTTGGATGTATTTTTGTTAAAACTGCAAGATTTAATTAAAATGAGATATATTTTCAGATTATCCACTCTGTTAGCTCAGTGAGCCATTAAGTTAGCTCAATGAGACCAAGGAAGTGTTTTCTAAAAGATGTTTGTTTGATGCAATTTTTGGCTGAAGGCAAGATATGAACAATATCCTTAGTGAAATTTTACAGACATCTTTGCTTTCACTTCTGTGACAAGAGCTTTAGATACCTGGTCTCTCAGAGATAACTACAAGCAAATCAATGGTATTTACATTTTCTGCCCTGTAAATATAAGAACACTTACCGTTATCATTTCCAAATGAAGGATGAGTATTGGGACTCCATTCATTATGTCGCCACTTCTATTAATATTGTTCTTCCTAGCACTAGGTTGGAAATGTCTGTGGTAATTTAGGGTATGTATATGTTTCCACTAGCGTAAGTTGTGGTCAGTGTTCATTATCTTTCGTTGCTCTTGTCAATAGTTTCCAAAACAATATTTCTACTGCATGCAAAGTCATGAGTTTTGCACTAAAAACATGAAAGTGTCAGTAAAGAAACTCAGTGTTCCACTGGAGTTCAGTGCTGCCTCTGTACTTCAGTCTTTAGTGAGGTCTTCAACTGAGAGTGGATGTTCAAGGTGCATCCCAAACCACAGGAAGAAATCTCTCATGTGTGACCAGGGAAAGCTCTGGCCCTGGTGTAGTGGAAGCCATTGGAGAAATAAACTCAAGGCAAGAACAGAAGTGAAGACATCATGTCTGGTCACTCTGACCCTCTGGTGCTGACCGCTCTGATGAGAGAAATAACAAAAGACATCCCTAGCATAAGAAGAATAATCAGAAGATTGTGTTTCTAAAGAAGACTGAGACAAAGAGGTTGGTGTAGAAAATTTTGTACGAATGTAGTGACCTATACCTATACTGGTAACCTAGTGTGACAAACTGGCTTTGCTTTGCTGTCATAGTGGAGTCCATGTCTGTCAATCCTCACAGGGAGCTGTCAAAGTCTACAAACTGTGCTGAGCTGTACAATTCTTTGGGCTAAATGCAAACAATCTCATGCAAATACAAATCTCTGTCACCTGAAATTGTATCTCTCAATAAATGTCACCAGGAAGTCTTATACACTCTAGCCTTCTCATCTGGTTCCTGCTGATTACCTATCTCCAAATAAAGCTCCTCAGCAGGTTCTAGATGAATCCTCATTTACTTGTATTCCAGACGTTTTCAACTTTTCCTATGAGGGTGCCAAACAAATTCAACCATGATATTAGGGCACTAGGGGACATGTCTTGTTGACAAACAATCCCAAAATGTAGCTTCAGGGTAGCTAGTAGATTTTCCTGTGTTTGTCTATGAGTGCTGCAAAGCTACTCTTGAATCACAGGGCAAATATATGTCAAGGCTACAAGGGAAATGTGTGATACTCAGGAAGCAGCTCATCAGCTTGCTCTCCACAGTGGTGTGGGGCATGGCTCCCCTCCAAAACCACAGTAATTCTGTCTTTTCTTATGTGAGTAATTAACTGACCATTCCCTCCCTCAAGCAGATACCTAAATCACCTAGAATTCATTAAAAGATCCCCATTCTTACAGATTTCCTTTCCCTGATTCATCAGCTGTCCAAAGAGGACACATTTTTCACCTGTCTTTTTCCCTGCTTTTTGCCTTAGAAAGAGATTTTGCTAGCTGTGAGCCCTCATAGCACCTATCCACCACAGCCTGCATACACAGGTAAGGTAAGTGCTAACTGAGGTAGCATCTGCAACTGGTGCTACATTCTCAAAGGTAGGACATTGATTTCCATTCCTTTCCTTCATTGTCAGTGCTTGGTAACAACAGGAATTAATGCTGCCATTCAAAGAGTGCTCTTGGGACTGCAGTGGGCAGACTCCAACTGTCTTAGTTCTCAAGGACTCTTCATAACTTAGCCCTGGAGTGGTTGTTTCCCAACACTAAATTTTTTGTGTGACCTCCATAAAGGAGATTGCAGCTAAATTAAAGAATTTTAATGAATGTATAATGGGAGTTCTTTCATTTCTATGTGGATCTACGTGTACATAGAAGCAGCAGAGAAAGACGGAAAGGGAGAAGGATAGTGTAGTATGAAGTTTGTGTTTGCAAACAAAAATCCTGTAAAAATTCCTTCTTTCAAGGACTAAGTACATTGATAAGGGAACACACACATTACTCTGCTATTCCAGAGCTCAGATTTGTGTTCAGTTTGGCTCAGAGCTTTAGCTCAGCAATATATCAGGCACCAAAACCAGAAATGGTACAGACAGCTCTACCCCAAAAAGTTCAGGAGTTCTGGTTTTACTTAAGTCTTTTCTCAGATCAGACAAGGTATGTAGTACACATTTATGATTATATAATCTATAGGCTCAATGTGCTGTTCTGGGTGGAAAAGACCAGATCATAGCCAGTGACACAGCTAGCCCTTTTGGAATAAACCCCTATAGAATGCAGGTGTCTGCAGACTGTCAAAAATCCTTAAACAAAGATGGAAGCAGGTGAATTTTATATCAGTCGCTTCTACTTTAAAAGAGAGGGCAAACAATTTTGTGTTCAGTCTGTCAGCTCTTAGAGCAAAGCAAGACAAACCATCTCCAGTGCATCTTCGAGGCCAGATGGAGCCCTTACTGCCCTTTCCACCCAAAGCCCTGAGCAGCAGTCCTGGGGAAAGGCGAGGATGCTCATGAACGGGGACTCTGTCTCTTGCTCTTGCCTGTCAAGTATTGGGCAAGAGGCATCTGCACTAGACAGGACAGCACTACAGCTTCACACCTGGCACTTAACACTCCATCCCATAAAAGCCTACTATTTAGGATTTATGTGAGTGAAGTGAAATTCATCTGGTGTGAAACATTAGCCAAATCCTCATTTATTTCTTTACAAGTTTTACGTAAATCCAGATGATCTGATGCACCAAGAAGGACTGACTGAATCTGTTGTACTACACATATGTATGCACTCTTAATTACTTTGCAACCTCAGAGGTAAGACTGAATTTTAGACTTTCATGACATGGATCTATACAGAAATAAGAACATGCAAGGAATACTACTTTACTCTGTTATTTTACTCTTAGCTCATCTGAGCCACCTGCCTTGCATTGCCAGAGTGCTCAAACTCCTCATGAAAGGTCTGGCTCCTTGGGCAGCTCTGTCAGGGCTGTAGCCCATCCACTGGACAGTCATGAGACAAAATCACTATGTGGCTTGGATTCCAAAGAAGAGGGAATCTATTTTAGACTTTAAGGTATGTGCATAGATTATGCTCATTAAAGCATTTTGGGGCAACTTAGATGAAATGCCTCAGATGTCAATGTGCAGATTTCTCTCTCTGTCTGTTGTGCTGTCTAAAAGTGGATTAAATTTTCTACTGAGCCAAAAGGGAAAAAAAGAAATGGGGGGATAACCAGATAAATTTGGCTTTAGCACAGACACAGTCTTTGTCAGATGTAAAGATAACAAACAGGCAAGAAAATGCTTCTGTGGGAATTCAGTCTCCCAGTATATCTGTGAAAATAATGTAATTGACTGTCCATCCTTCTGACCACACTCACTGCTTCAGACACTGTGTCACTAACTGTACCTTCTAGGCAGCATAGCTGGGAACACCCTGCAAAGCTCATCTTGAAGCCTGTTATTAGTCCAGATAGACCAGGACAATAGGAGACCTAAGATATTTATTTTTTTATCCTTATTCTTGAAAATGTGAAATTCAGATTTGGAGATGTATTGGAAGGTATGGGCTTTATTGTTTTTTTGCTGTTTTTCACCTTGTCCTACCAAGGTGAATCAGGGATATGGTTGTACAGAAGTAAATATAAACATAATCAATAATTCTACCCTTTGTTATCATTGTCTGTAACAAGTCTGTTTTTCCTAAGGATTTGGGTGAGTTTTCCCTACTCCCTTTCATCTCAAGTCAATACATTAGAAGCTTTTCCTTCATTGTACAGGATCATTAATGCTGAAACCCTCACAAAACATACATAGGGGATCTTTTGCTCCACATGTAAACATTTCATAAAGCTGTTTATGAAGAAAAGCTAATCACATCTCAAGTGAAAACCACAGATTGAAATGCACCCATGTATATTGGAAAGGTCCCAAACCTTGAAGAATACTCCTAGAAACCTCTGTAATCAAAGCTAGACCCTGAATATATGCTCAGAATACATGGGAGATAAGATGATTTAGATTTGAAGCCTACAGTTTCATATTTTTTCAGGCTTTTCTAACACTGTTTACAACTTTACAATGAAAATTGAGGAGCAAGGGCTAAGAGACAGAGAGAAAATTAGCTGTTTTTTTCTTTAAATGATACTACTAGCTGCTCACCTGGTTGTTGGAGGGAGTAGAGATGGGTGCTTCAACACTTTTTAAAGCTTTTACTGTTCTGGGTACAATTTTATCTGTCTTTAACACTGTCACATGACTTAACAGAAAGCTATGCTTTTTGAGATCAGTAAAGCAAAGTGTTAATGTGTTAGAAAGTTCAACTGCAATATCTTTGGTTCAACCACATTAATATAAATATAATTTAATAACAGTGCAGAAAAAATACCAACTATGCGAGAATAATGATAGCCTGTTTCTGAGCAATTTCAGATGCTATTCCTGAATTTTTATGAAAGTCATGAGGACACGACAACGATAGCTTAAATGTGGAACTCTTTACACCATTCTCTGTATCTTCAAAGTTAAATCTAAAAAAGTGAATTATAAAAATGAATCCTGGAAATCAATAACATAAATAATTTACAGTTGTGAGATCCCACATATCCAGTTCTGGAGTCCGCAGCACAAGGAAGACACAGGCCTGTTGGAGTGGTACAAAGAAGGGCCACAAAGATGATCAGAGGGCTGGAACACCACTTTTGTGAGTACAGTATTGAAGCACAGACAGAAGACTCTTCAACTAATTAAAGTTGAAAAGAGGATATATTTATTACAGCACTGAATAAGTGGAGAGTAAACTCCCAAAGACGTGTTCAAAAAGTCACAAACTCCTGCTCTCTATTTATCCAAAAACATTTTACATGTTCAGATGGTTTCCAGGACAGTTTCTACAATGCCTATTACATAAACATTAGCTCTTGCCTCATATTATAATTAGCTGAATGTCCATTACGGCTGTGCAATTGTCCTCTTTAATTGGGTCAGTGGGCTTCTGGGGAGGAAGTATGGGGAAGTCTTCCTCATGGTATGCTCTTCACCCATGTCAAGTTGGCAGGGCTCCTTGGCCTGCTGGTCACAGTCCAAACCTCCTCTCATTCTTAGAAAACAGTGGTATTTATGATTCCTGCACTCTTACAATACTTCATATCTCACCTGTCATTCCTAACCTTGTTTCAGTTATCCCCACCTGGTATCAATTAGTTTCCTTGTTAAGCTCTAATCACAGTATATGATCCTTTGCTAACTACATTTCTAACTCAACTGCTTAATTCATTTAAGCTCTTAATTAAAAGATATATATTTTTCACTATCTTAGTTGCATTCCTAGCTTAACCCCTTGACTCAGGATGAGAGAGATGAGATTGTTCATCCTGGGGAAGAGAAGGCTCTGGAGAGACCTCAAAGGAGCCTGCCAGCACTCAAAGGGAACTCCTAGGGCATGGACAAATAGTGATAGGACAAGGAGTAAGTTTTAAACTAAAAGAAGAGAGATTTAGATTAAAAGTTGGAAGTAAATTACTTACTGTGAGGGTGGTAAGGCACAGGAACAGGTTGACCAGAGAAGCTGCAGATGCCCCATCCCTGGAAGTGTTCAAGGCCAGGTTGGATTTGGC
>VXBC01004518.1:77053-91739 GCA_013399945.1 Ploceus nigricollis
CCCCTTGGTTGTGTGAAGTCTTTAAATGACAATTATATATGAGAAGTCCTCTCATTATATTCTGTACAGAGATTAGCATTTCTGACCAAGAAAGAGTATTTGAGGATAAATCACTGCAAAAAGTTTGATTACTTTCGGGGATGAACAAGAGGCTGATAACTGTGTTCTAATGTAATCAGTATAGATTTCGTACGGTTACATTATCATCAGGGGAGCAATTTTGAGACCATTTTTCTGATCAAAAGGAAAATTTTAAATTGCAAAAATATTAGAGCTTATTAAATAAGGATGTGAGTGTCATTTTAGTATAATCAAACTTAGTTCATTTTGAAGCCAAAGCTGTCATTTGGTGTACAATCATCTCAAAACAGTAATAGTATAAGAAAAAGAAAAAACATTTTGAAAGCTCTTTCAGTGTATTATATATCTCAATTGTGCAAGTGAACCATTAAAAGCAGGTGCCCTACTTACATATATGCAAATAAGGAAGTTACCAAGACATGTCACTTTAATGAAAGTTGACATAATTCTGGGATTTTGTGAGACCTAGCAGCTTGTGCATGGCAAAGAGCATCCTTCAGCTTCTCCTTGCATCAACACTTTTATTCCTTTTTTGGGTCTAGTCCTGCAAACTGCTGCACATATGTGTAGAGTATGTGTGTCGGTGTGTGCCTGTGAGCATGTTGATTTGTGCTTATTTTTGCATGCGTCCGTCAGACCTAAACTGGCAGATGTCTGCCCAGTGCTATCGTATTTAGAAAGTGAATGATGTTGCACAATGCCTACTGGTGCAAAATAAAAAGTAGCACAAATTTAAACCAAAAGGGCTCTTCCACTAGTAATACTGCGTTGTGCAAGCCTATGCCTTTTCATTCAGAGGATCAAAATAGCTTTTCAAATATAATAAACCAGTGTCTATTTTGCATGGGGACTTGTGTACATAGCCACAACATATAAAGGACACTCAGAGGAAGAGTGCCTCAATAACTTGCTGTGTACATAATGAAAATTAAACCATATTAATAATTCTCTCAAACAGTCTGCTTTGTTTTGGAACATGCCTCTGTTTGCTGTGACAGAAACAAATGCTTTCTTCCCTACCACCTTGGTTTAATTACCTACCGCCCCTGTGCTAACAAGGTTTATACTTTGATATGTAATTTCTTGCCTATTTTTACAATCTCTCCTAGTTTTCTAGCTTTTCCTCTACTCTATTCAACACTTAATCTCCACAGAGAATGGTTTAGAGTACGCTCTCCAAGGGATGCAGTTATAGAAAACCTTCAGAAAAGACCTGGCTAGGGACCCTCCTTTTCTGAATAGAGGCATGAGAGCCTGACAGATTGGAACTGGAAATATCAATACACCTGTAGCTACAGCAGTCATGTCTATGGTGCACTCTAACTGTACATTTATGCACTATAACTATTTCTGTTTATCCAATATGTACTTACTCCACGTGTTTACATTTATTTCTACTTCATGTTTTTTTCCTAAATACATTTATATTTACATACAAGATTTTTCTTTCATCTCATCCTCACTTTGTGAACACTTAGTATAGCTCCCAGTTTTTACCACTGGTAGTGAGAATTACTGAAATTTGTAAAACTATTTGGTTCTAGTATTTGACACAAGAAAGGAAGAAGCAGAAACATTTCCTCTGGTTTATTCAAATAAGCAGCACCCTCAATTTCATATTTTTAACTACATTCTCTTTCCCTTCATTTTGCTGCCTTTAATTCTCTCTACTGCACGACTGATAAACTGATGCCTGTGATTCTGTCTTAGGTCCCATTCTATTACATGCTTATCTTTCAGGAAGAGCAGATGTTCCCATATGTACCCTATCTTTATCCTCTGATGCTTTTGCTTTGCAAACAGATGATTGTATTTCCATCGCCCTCTGCATCTGGAGAAAAAGATATGGCACTAAGGAGTTTTTCTGTGTTGCTAATCAATGGAATTTGTAGGCAACTGGGCTGACCCCTTTCCTACATTGTCACCATTACTATTACTCCCAGTTATTTTCCTTTGACCTTTGTTCTTTGTCTCCTCTCCCTCACTCTAATCTTAATTTCCTCTGGGATTTCCTTTCAGCTTCTCAGTCTGAAGAAGTAACAAGAACTTGAAAAGTTCACAAAAGGCTGAACAAAATTCCACTTTGCTGTTTTTTCCCCCCATTTTTTGTCACTGCCTCCTATCAGTGCATGTTGCTGCAGGAAGGCTCTGGGCATCACCTTGAAGATAAACCACGGGTGTCGTATGGGCAGAGCCAGATCTCCAGATCTGTGTGGTGTGGGTGTGTGGGTGGGGGGAGGGCCTGGCACAGATTTTGGAGGTGAATACAAGGACAGCTTCTTGGGGATACACATGAAGTCATAATACAGCTCTGCTCTCTCTGCTGGCAGTGTTTGGAGGTCCAGTGCTCTCTGTTTCCAAAAGTCCCTCTCCCTCCTTGTGCTCCACAAAGTCATTACCACTATTCTGCTTGTATGCCATGAGGCTTTTCCATCAGAAATCCAGTTTTTTTGCTAAGCAAGCTCAGATTAAACTACATCCTAGGTATTTCTTCTCCTTCAGCATACAGGCACTAATGGCTGAAAAGTCTCCTGATAAGGGCTGTCTCAGCAAGGACACATCTCTTCACCTGTTAGTAGAGGCAGCGCTGGGAGACTTCTGTAAGAAAATTTAACTGTAATTGTAAGATGTTTTAGGCCTTTGGCTCAGCTGCTTAAATGCATGGGCCAGCTGATGGTGCAGAATAAAAGAGGTCTGTGTCTGCATAGCAATGCGTGAGATGCAGGAGACCTGAAGCCTGCATTATGCACATGGAAGGAGCTTTATTTTGTATTGCCTGGGCTGAACCTCTAGGCTGGACACCTATTACTAGCTGTGTCGTCTGTCTTTTTGCTCATCTGCTTGCTGACAGAGCCCTGCCATGAGAACCAAACTGCAGTAAACAAGGGCAAACAGGAAATTTGCTTCAAACACCCATCCCAGCTGAAATATTTTGAGATTACAGACTCATTTAGCAAACTACGGCAATGTGAGAAATGAAGCCCACTCCTCAAAATTGTAAGAGTTTAATAAGGGATAATAAGGGACGGATCAATAAAGCAAAAGTAATAGCACTGGGTGTGTGGCAACAGTCAGAGGCACACTCAATTCTTTAGTAAGTGGTCTTTTATACTGTTGCAGTTGCATTACTTCCCCAAATGACTTTGCACATTTCTCAGAGCCTGTTTACCACAACTCCACCTCAGGTTGCCACAACATTGCGTATGTCCACAGCTACAGTCTCTGAGGGTCCATCAGGGAGGCAGTCCAGGCTGATCTTCTGATGCCACTTTAGACTTGGTGTTCTCCTTTTATGGTATCTTGCTCTCTTCCTGAGAGGTATCTCTCTGTGCTATCTTGGTTATACATTTTGTAAGAGCAGTCATATCTTGTGATACACCTTTTGCAAGCATGCTTACATCTTGTGATAGCTTTGCTTCATGCACAATTTTAATTATACTGTCCGCAAAAGCAATTACAATTTGCACTATGGCTACAGAAGTGGTTACAATTTATAATAATTTGCAAAAGCAAATACATAGTAGTGAAAGCCAACTGTTACATAGCAAATTGTAACAGGCAACAAAAGTTTTCTTGGACTATATGTATTTGTGGGTCTAAATACTCTTTCAGATCTATCCTTAACTGCTATATCTCACTGCCATTATTTACCACAGAAACCTTTTGTTCTCATATTTATCCCATAAAGCATTTCCAGATACAGATGCTGCACAAAATAAAGTCATATTGGAGATTTTTTTAATAAATACACCATAAGCTCTATATTATTCCTGCCTAGGCAATTATGAGACATTAGGCCTTTTATGAAAGTTCTTAAACACAACATTTTCTGCTCTTTGTGTTACGGTAGGGAATACACATAGATGGCAGAGCCTTATTTAGTATTCAACTACTTCACCCAGCATCCCCTCCCACAAAAGATACTGCAGAATTAGACAGAGGTCGGAGCAGGGCACTGAAAATATTTAAGCACATGAGAAGTCTGGTTAGGGAAATAGATTTAAAAGGCTGGGATTGTTTATTTGTCAAAGGCTGTGAATAAGAGGAGACATGATAAGAGCATACAAAATAATTAATTGTTAAAGAGAAAGCAGAGCAGAAACCTCTATCCTTTCTGTCTCATAACAATGTGACAATGAAGCATTCAAAGAAATAAAAAAGTGGCAAATTCAGAACTGATAAAAGGAAATATTATCCCATCAAAACGTAATTAGACTGGAAGCAATTACCACTGACTGCCCTGCTGGCCAAGAATGCAGTTAAAAATTAAAGTTAAAAAATAAAAGAGAGTGTATTCTTTGTACAATAAGATACATAAGAGTAACACAAAAAGGGGAAGAAAAGGTGTCCATAAATCTTAAGTATTTCTGAGAGGCAAATCAGTTTATCAGTAGGAGGAGATTGAGATGGGCTCTGTGTTTCCTATCTGCTTTTCACTTGGTTGCTTTAACCTTTCTGAAAGCACATGGGTTGGCCTATCAATGCACCCATCTGGAGTCACATATGGAAAACAAAACACAGGACACCTGAAATTAATACAGCAGGCTGTGAACTTCAGTGCTGAGAAACCTGTGGTTTATACTGTCTTTGCTTGCTTAGCTGTAGTTTGGTAACTGTCAGCATGTGGAGCACAGCATCTTTAATTGCCTCCGCTCAATTTTCCAAAGATTATCTGGATGCACTCTGAGAAAATAGGAGGCAAAATGCTGTCATACTTCTTGGTTGTCACTTCATGAATATTTCATAGTCACAGGAAAGGTAATTTCTGCTCTCCCTGCTCATATCTTTTGGAGGAGAAACAGATCTGGATTTTACATTTTGAGATTCTTCACTACAAGGATCCCTCATAACCACCTCTCCAACCTTAGGCCCATAGCCTTTCACAACTTGTGGACATGTAGCAGTGGTTACAGAAGGGAAAAAAAGATTCCTTAAGCCATAGCAGAAAATAAAGGCTGCAGTTATCTTGGCATGGAACTTAAATATATAATCAGATCAGAATCCTAAAGGCAAGATGTCATAATCTAGTTGCCCCCATAGTTGCTTTGCACAGAGTAATTTGTTCTAGTAACACCTTAAATAAACATTTTACTTAAAACTGTCTAATATTGGTGTTCTTACAGTTTTTTTCCAACATTTTTTCCTAGCTTTTTTTTTTTCAGTAGTTGCCTGATTTCTAGGCAGCCTCAGGAGATGGAAAGAGAAAAACATGCCTTGAAAGTAGGGAGGGAAATTTTTGTGGTTTAGAAAAGAAAGAGTATGAGAGTAAATGACCTATGGGAACAACTCAGTTCCTCAAGAAGATTTGTCCATTGTCAAGATAAACATTCTTTTTTGGCAAAGTGAATGTAAGCATATATATATAGGAACAGGAATCACACATTTCTCTGTGTGTGAAAAAGGCATTTATGATCTGGACTATGGATTTTGGATGAGAGAGCAATTCAGTGGTGCTCTCAATGCAGTACTTGGGGAGAAGACAGAGAGGTCATTGCTTACCTGCACAGTGCACATTAAGAGCCCAGCGGACTCACTTTATATACTATTATCATGCACATTGCCTAGTGACCACAGCACAATTTAAAGAGGTATCTGAGAACACAGGAGTGAAGTAACAAGGTAAATAATCCTTTGCTTCTTCTAGTGTGGATGCATGAAACAGGTTGAGACAACTGAAACTTATAGAGACTGATGAATCTTTCCCTCAATCACTGTTGAGGGATTACTCATTTTAGAAAGTGGAAGGTCTTAACATATTTTAGATCATTCCATATATTGTAATTATGTGTGTGTTATATATTAATAATTACTTCAGAAAAACTTTGATCTGCACCAGACTAAGTAATAATTACTCAAACACTTATATTTTTTTTTCTAAATATGGTTCTGGTTTTTTTTAATCTGCCCCTCAATGTGCACCAGGTTTTGGTGATTAGGTATTTGGCTTATACACTTTGTTAATGAAAAACTTCATGAAGTTATAATTGCTTTTATAATATAAATCAGTATATATTTTAAAAATCACAACATAGACAAAATGAGAACTATTTGATTTAGAATATTTATAGATACTTGTTTCCTACTTCAGTTTTAACTGGAATTTTCTTTTTCATGCCAGAAACAGAAAAGCCACTTCATTCTTTTGACTGGCTCTGAATGAAATACAAGCAAGCCAGGGAAAATTGATTTCACTAAACCATATGGTACAGTTGAAATAGAGTAATTTTCCAAGTCAGTCTAAGTGTTTTGGGCTGAAATTCAGGAGTTGTCAAAGTATGGGATCAAATGAGGATAAGAATTAGTGTGTTAGGCAAGTGTTTCTTAGAATCTCAGCTCCTCTTTAGTGTAGAATAGAACAGAATAGAAGAATTTCAGTTAGGAGAGACCTACAACAATGATCTAGTCCAGCTGCCTGACCAATTAAGGGCCAAACAAAAGTTAAAGCACATTATTACGTACACTGTCCAAGTTCCTGCTAAACACTAACAGGTTTGAGGCATTTACCACCCCTTAAAGAAATATGTTCCAGGGTTTAGTCACTGCATAGGTAAAGAAATGTTCCCTAACATCTTGTCGGAACCTTCCCTGGCACACATTCCCATGTGTTCTGTTCACTGGATCCCAGGGAAAAGAGACCAGCACTCTCTCTCCAGGTCCCCTCCCCAGGGAGCTGTACAGAGCAATGAGGTCACCCCTGAGCCTCCTTCTCTCCAAACCAGACAAACCCAGAGCCCTCATCCTCACAGGATGTGCCTTCCAGCCCTTCCACCAGCTCTGTTGTCCTCCTCTGGACCATTCCAGGACCTTCCCACCCTTCTCAGACTGTGGGGCCCAGCACTGCACACAGGACTCAGGGTGAGGCCGCACCAGGGCTGAATCCAGCAGGATGATCCCAATCCCAGCTGGTGATGCTGTGTCTGATGCACCCCGGGATGGGGTTTGCCCTCCTGGCTGCCCGGGCACGCACTGCTGGCTCAGCCTGAGCTGCTGCCGACCAGCACCCCCAGATCCCTTTTGCAGGGCTGCTCTACACACACTCCTCTCCCAGCTTATACTTGTGCCCAGCTTTACTGCATCCCAGGGGCAGAATCTATATTTGTTCTTGTTTAATTTCATGCCACTGATAATTACCCAGTGTTCTGATCTATTTCAGATCCCTCTGCAAGGTTCTTGTCCCTTGAGAGAGTCAAAAGTACCTCCAATTTCGTATCATCAGCAAATTTGCCAATGGTGCATTAAACTCCTGCATCCTGACCATCAATAGACACTTTGAATGGAAATTGCCCTACAGTTGAACCTTGAGGAACACCACTGGTGATTGGTCAGAACCCAGATATAGCCCCATGCGCAACAGACTTTTGAACTCTGCCCTTCAGCAAGTCCTTCATTCAGCACACTGTGTACCTGTTCAGCTGAACAACTTATCCAGAAGGATGCTGTGAAGAACAGCATCAAAAGCCTTATTAATATCAAGAAAAACTATGTCCACCACTTCCTGTTCATTCACTAAACATGTAACCTTACATTGAAAGATATCAAATTACTTAAAAAGGGCTTTCCATTTGTGACTCCACAAATTTCTTGACTGTATCTGATGATTGTACTATTCTTTAAGTAATCTCCATATTTTGCAGGCATTGAGGTTAGACTGGCAGGTAATAGGGTTATTTATTTTTAAAAATGTTCAAATAAGTGAGAAGAGAATGTACTTGCAGTCTGTCATTTATGATAAGTAGATATCACAGATTGTTTCCAAAAGTGGCATTGACATATTTTCTTACCAGTGTGTGACAAGTTCTTCTGTGTGAGTGTTCACAAAATTTCACTGAAAAAACCCTGAAATGATTGTAGTGATATTGAATGAATCAGGCAATGCTTCTGCATGCTGTGTATTGGGTAATCTGCTCTGCTGTTCCACCTGAATGAATCTGAGCTTCACCATCCCCATCCAATTTATTAGTATTTGTTGTAATTAATGAGTAGACATCATCTAATTTTTTCCCCAGTTCTGGTAAAGTCTAATTTTTGTAGACTACCGTAGCTCATATAAACAATCACCATTATATTTTATTTTTTAACCCAACACTTTATTGATCATCTCTTGAAAGAAGAGAAGGAGGGAGAGAATTCATATTCATAGCAATTTTTCTCATGGCCTCTTTCTAAAACAAAATCAAATTGTTGCTCTTAAGGCACATTGTAGTATTCTTTAAAGAAATCTTGCCAGTATATTTTCATACCCACCCAGAGAGATGGAGTTCCTGGAACATTTTATCAGTTCAATGAGAACTGAGAAGCAAGGAATATAAAAGACACAGTGTTCTTTCAGTCAAATTCTTCCTGTTTTGATAACACTATCCTTTATGAAAATAAAAGGTCATCAGCTTCTGCTAATTCAAAGTTTTAGACTAGATGCATAATTCAGATTTCAGTTTGAAAGAGAGATCTCCATCTGTATATACACAGATAAATAAATTGGGAGAGTTGCTGATTCTTATGTGTTATGTAAACATTTTGATAATTTTGCAAAAAAAATTATTCCTTGAATAAAGTCAGGAAGTGACATGAAAAGCATCTCAGACCTTTATCTTTGACAATGAAATATTGCCTAAAACAATGACATATCATAATTAAGTGCAACATGTGCTATAGTACACCATTAACAGCTGTTATATACCAGCTATACCCAGAGAAAGAGATGCTATGGATTATCAATGAAACACTTTCAAATATACAATGGGATGGCTTTGCCTCAGATTTGTAATAGTCAGTTCCCTCAGGGACAACCAGGGTTTTCATCAGACATTCCTGGAATAATGGATGTGAGTAAATTTCTGTTATGTCAATGTTTCGCCTTTTTCCTTAGAGATACATCTTTTCTATGTAGCAAGCACTGAAGTTATCTGAAGCAGAAGGACACTTCTCTGTTGTTGCACAGTAAGACTTCAATATCACTGAAAAAAAAAAAAAGTATACCTTCAGTATCTATCTGAAACATGGTTTTGTTTGGAATTTTTTGGTTTGTTTTGTTGGGGGGGGGTATGTGTTTTTTCTTTCAAATATACTCTCTATATTACAGGTTTAGCCCATCATCAGAAAAAAGAAGTATCCAGTGGCTCCATGCTTTCATGTTTTTCACTTCCACTTTCCTGGGGAACTTCTTCAATCTCTTGCAGATCTCATAATTTTGTGCATAAAGTATGGATTTTCCTAGGATTATCCTCTGCTTTAGGGGGTGAAAAATTAAAACTTCTTTTTGAGTCTTTGTTTTTGGAATTACCTAAGACAGCAAGAAGTACTTCAAATGTGAATTGTACAATCAGAAGGGCAAATCTTCAATTTAACTCAAGGAGGATTAAAAATATCATTAAGGCAGCATACACCCTTTACTGATAATGCAGGAAATGAAAACAAGATAAGCATCCTTCCCAGCAGGTTTCCTCCTCTCCAAAGCCCTTCATGACTCTGTCCTTTTCTCCTGTGAAGTCTTGTCTCTGCCCAAATCCTTTTCTACCCCCAGACCTGACATCCCTACTTTGTCGCCTGAAGAACTGTGAGTGCTGTCTGCTCCAGTGACATAATCCAATGCTGCTTCAGCCCTGAGGGTGTTACTCATCATCATGAAGGAGCTCACCTCCTTCACAGCTCTCCTTACCCACCATCTACATCAGTGGGGAGACCCACCAGTGAGGGAAGGAGACTGCTGACAGTTTGCAAAACTGAAGGTTTTGCACACCTACCAATAATCAGAAAACATCTGTACACAGTGGATTGCAACCTCCCCTCCCTCCTGCCAGAGCATTTGTTTCCCACAGCTTTGCAAAGTTCTTGGCACAGCAAGATCCCATCCCAAAGGATGGTTGTAAATACCAAGCGGATGTGAAGGAAATTCTCGTATAAACTTATCACTGGGCCAACTAGTCTACAATGAAAGAGGAGTGGAAGCTCTATTATTCATGTCCAATTTTACCTCATCATTTTTTCCTGCCCATGTTTAATCTTTGGTGAAGGCAGAGGCTTTTTCCAGACTGAAGAACAATCTTTGTAATTGCCATACTGCTCCTGGCTTCAGGGTAACATTTCTTCAAATGTGGCCAGATAGCAAAGTAGGGATGTTTGTTAATAGAAACCAATCACTCTTTCAAATATACTCTTTCTACCAATAATATAAATTAACACAATTACGAAATAGCTATAAATGACAAACTAAAGTCACAGAGTAAGTAAGCCTTTGAACAACAATGGATTAACATTTTTGTCTAAAAACATGTCCTATATTTCCCTTGCATGTAGGGTACAGGATAAACATAATTTGGTTTTTTGGAAGTCCTTGATCCTATTAAACAGGAGGTATTTTGCACTTCTATTGTCTTACAATGTGTTTTAATGTTTCGGTAACCATCATGTGAAATATAAGAATTTGGGCTTAAGAAACCAACCCACTTTGAATAAAGATGAAGGCCAGAACAGACTGTTTTGAAAGGTTCATTTAACCCTAAACAGGCAATTTGAAGAGTTCAAGCTTAATTTTAAAATTATTTTCTTTTGCTTCACTGTAGCTAATTCATGCTGTTTAAGTAGTTCAGTTTATGGTGACATAACACTAACAATATATGGCAGCTAAAAAGGAAGAGTTGGGTTATTTTTTCCTTTGTGAGTATAAAGGTGCTCACAGAAAAAATGAGGCTAAAAATCATGCCTGCTGATATTTTTGTTTCTTAGACCAGATTTGCAGGTCTTCATTTGAAAGTCTCATCACTCTTTTTGAGAAGCTTTGGATCATCCCTATTTAAAATTATAACATCAGGGATTTGGCATGAAACTTCCTGCAGTTCTCTCCTCCCGGCTCTGCCTTCCCTACCCCTTGTGCTACCATTACAAAAACTGCCCAGGTTTTCTTCCAGCCTTTTGTTAAGGCAATTTCCCAGGCTGCATACCTCTGTGATTGTAAAGTGGTATGCTAGCAATCAACTGCAAGAGTAATAATAACGTAACAGATATTTTAAGGAAAATTATCATTAATTGAATAAACAGTTTTCCTTGATCTGAAACAAAATGTTTAGATCAATTCTGAACACTTCAATGTTATTTAGATATCATTGCTAGCTAAATGTTGAAACAAAATATTGTTCTAGAGTGAAAAATTGAAACATCTCACTTTGAAAATGTTAAAATTTTGTTCTCGAAAGCATCTCTTTGCCTTCAGCTTGAGCTACTTAACGAACTACATACAAATTCAAGAATTGCTTTAGACATTCAAAACCTTTAATTTTTGGCAGACTTAATTCCAGCCCTAATATTTTACACAACCAGAATCAGTTGTATAAGTGCAGCAACATTCAACTTTACACTCTGTAAACTCTTCTGAGTCCCCCTCAGATTTTGGGGTCAGCTTTTATGATGTCAACAGACAAATTTAAACTTTCTTCTTCTTCTTGTTTTCCTCAGAGTATGAGTGAAAGAATGCATAGTAATGTAATTTGAATGTCAGTTAATGTACTCAGGCAGGAAATTGCTTTATGTCTTCAACAATTAGATTAAATAGCTGTTGTCAGCACTATGAGGGTGGAGTTCTCTTATTCTAAATACAGCTCAGTGAAAACTGCTGGAAGTAAAAGTTCTCTTGATCATTAGTTGTCCTTAACCAAGCATACTTGTGTGTCTCTGAGGAGAAAAAAAACCCATCATGAAAGAGTCTCAAACAGCCAATTTCCTGTCAGTATCTTTGGACACAGTAGGTAACTGGAAGGTCTGATGCTGGTGTGGGCAGCAGGAACCTTCCACACTTGTTCACATCACTGTCAGTTTCCTCAGGATGCCTCCAACCTAATCACCTCCCTGTGGTGCATGTCAGGCAGAAGATACAGCACAGACCCCACAAAGTCTAATGGATCTGCTTCAATCCTTTCAGGAAAAAAGTCCAAATCATAGGATCATAGAGAATGTTAAGGTGTTGGAACACACCTTGAAGATCATCTAGTCCCAAACCCTCCTGCCATGGACAGAGACTCCTTCCCCTATAACAGGTTTCTCAAGGTCTAATCTTACCTGGCCTTGAACACTGCCAGGGTTTGAGCATCCACAGCCTCCCTGGACAACCTGTTCCGGTGTCTCACCATCCTCACAGTAAAAAATTTCTTCCTAATATTTAACCTGAATTTCTCCTCTTTCCATAAGTACTCATTACTTCTTTTTTTATCACTATTTCACAGAGATTGTGGTCGTTAAAATTAATTTCAGAAACTATGGGCCATTGCAGTGATATTGGTCATCTTCTGAAGTGCATTGTTTTGTCCCCTTCAAGATCATTAGGACTTTGATATGCCCTTGGCAGCAGTTGGCTAAAACCATTGTAGTTTGCTAGGGTGGCAAACAGGTAGACACAGTTATATTTCTAGTACATGTCTAGCCTACACATCTCCTCTAGCTGGGGCTAACAAAAACTTTATTTAACTCCATGAAGTCAGCTGATTTGTTTCTAAGCAATGAGTTTTTATGCTGGATGGACTGATGCTAGATGAAACTGATCTGCTTCATCTACTTGTTGCTTTTGTTGAGTGATATGCCAGTTGTTGCCTGCATTTTCAGAACATATGCATGTTCATATATGAGCATATGTACTCATTGAGAAGTTGTGGTTTTGATTAGAACAGAAACAACATACTTTTGTTTACACTAAATCACAAAGTAGTGAATGATGCATTTTTTCTATCATTATTCTGTCCTTTCCTTCTACTCTCATTACTGTATCTTCCATTGCCTTTTCCCTGCCCCCATTATGTGTATAGGAAAGGCCTGGACACTTTAGGTATATCATATGCACATAGGGAAGTAAAAGTGGCTTATAAATGTTATATTCTTTCTTAGTGCAAGGATGAATTTTCAAATATTAGCCACTTGTGTAACTCAAGAACAAACAAAAAATAGTCACCCAGACTGTCCCTTATGATAGGTATTTTCTTTGATCCTGGCATATCTTTGTCCACCTGTTACCAGAAAACATAAAAATCACATTTTCCATAGCTTCAGACTTTGTAAGCAACTCCTTTTTGAAGACATGGTACATCCTGAGGCAACAAATGTAGTCAGTCCCAGGTCAGATTTTGAACATGAGTAAACTCCCTGAAGTCACTGATAACGTACCACAGGTGGGCTCATAACTCAGTGTAATGCCTTGGGCCACTGTAAGAATATTGTGTCAGGCAACTGAAGGAAGCAATGTATCACCCTAAGAAATTTCTGTGCTAAACCTTTCTGAAATATAGGTCTCATGTCAGGACAGGAAACCTTCCAGCTTCAAGAAAACCCTGTAATACCCAGGTGATCTTTTCAAAATTTGTTTTCAAGCTCCAGTTAATAACTGTATTTTGGAAGAAAACACAGGTGGGTTTCTTTCCTGCTTCAAAATACTATGAGCCTCAAATCTTAGATATACAGGTGACTAGAGAAGATAAAATCAAGGCTGAAATTAATTTGTATTATCTACTTTCATTCTGGTCCATCAACTTGTTTGAAACGACCAATTTTTTGAAGACATAATGCACTTCTTCCTGAAGTTGCATCGAGAATTTTTCAACTGAAGTGGGAAGATCTCTTGTACGATGTCCTTGTTTTATTTAGGAACATTATTTACTGAGTGCTTGTTCACCTTTTTAGAGAGGCAATCTTCATCCCATGTGCATTATATAACATTGCTTTAGTATTACACTACTACAGGAGAGACAAATGCTAACTTACTATACTCATTGTGACTGTGATCAGGTGCGCCACAGCATCAGGGTACCCTTAAAACATCAATATTCACTTTTATATTCAGGCTATAACTTGAAGCCCATCTGTTTTCCTGGAAATTTCTGGTAGAAAATCTGTTTTAAAATTGCTAATCAATGTCAGGGGGAAAAAAAAGGAATGCATTTGCACTGTTTTAAGAATTGTCAGAAACTCATCATCATTTTAGTGGATTATATACATGTATGTGTATGTGTGTATGCTTGTGTTTCTATAAATATATATAAAAATACATAACATGGAAACATTGTATGTACATACACACAGACTTATATGTCTAAATAAAAGTGTGAATAGATATATGTGCATAAAATAGTGAGAATATCTACTGACAGATGTGGTATAAGAGGTGCTGCATTTCAACTGCAAGCAATTGAAATGAAAAGCACCTCCTACATCACAAAAACCGTCTTCAGAAGACACAAAGAAAAATATATAAATCTGGAAATTCCTTGGTGTCCTAGATCACTAGACAAGATGTATTCCATTTGCCATCTGTTAGAGGTGTGGCAGTTATCTTCTGTTAATTGGGCAGTTTTCTTTATCTCTTCCACAAACCAATCCTCCCCCTGGGGAGACATCTGCTGCTAATGGCCTATTGAATGTCACTGCATGACTGATAAAATTACAGCATCCCATTGTGAGATGCTCTGCCCAGAGGGAGGAGCCAAGCATTCCTGCCTGGATATAATCTGAGTTTTTGGGACACTAGACTCAACCTTTCCACTGGATTCCCAGAGGAACAGCTGCCTTTTCCACTGGATCTTCAGAAGAAGACTACACCCTTCTACAGGATCACTGCTCCAACAGAACCACA
>VXBC01004518.1:94051-104105 GCA_013399945.1 Ploceus nigricollis
TCAGGAAATTTGCACTTGACACCGAGCTGAGTGTTGCTGTTGACACACCTGAAGGACAGGATGCCATACAGAAGGACCTGGACAAGCTGCTGAACTGGGCCCATGGGAATTTCATGAGGTTTAATTAGACCAAGACCAAGGTTCTGCACCTGGGTCAGGGCAACCCCCAGTACCAGCACAGACTGGGGGATAAATGGATGGAGAGCAGCCCTGCCTAGAAGGTTTTGGGGGTGCTGGTGGGTGAGAGGTTGGACGCGACCCAGCCATGGGCACTCCAAGCCCAGAAAGCCAAATGTGTCCTGGGCTGCATCCAAAGCAGCGTGGGCAGCAGGGCCAGGGAGGGGATTCTGCCCCTCTGCTCTGCTCTGCTCTGGTGAGACCCCACCTGGAACCCTGCATCCAGCTCTGGGGTCCCAGCACAGGGAGGACATCAGTCTACTGGAGTGAGTCCATCTTAGCCACTAAGATAATTAGAGGGGTGGAGAAACACTTTTGTGAGAAAAGGCTGAGACAGTTGTTTTTTTCAGCCCAGAGAAGGCTTTGGGTTGATGTTGTTGTGACCTTCCAGTACCTGAAGGGAGCCAACAAGAAAGGTGGAGAGACTTTTTACAAGAACACGTAGTGACAGGAAAAGGGGAACTTGATTGAAACTGAAAGAGAGTAGGTTTTGATTAGACATTAGACAAAAACTCCTGCTGCGAGGGTGGTGAGGCACAGGAACAGGTTCCCAGAGAAGCTGTGGATGTTCCATGCCTATAAGGCCAAGCTGGATGGAGCTCTGTGCAACCTGGTCTAGTGGAAGATGTTCCTGCAATACGGGTGGGAGGAGGGCATTGGAACTACACAGTCTTTAAGGCTGCTTCCAACCCAAATAATTTTGTCATTCAGGAATTCTATAATTCTATGATTAATGTGGGTTATGTTGATTTTGGATTGTTCTGATTTCTTAATCAAAATGTAATGAGGTATCTGACCAAATCTTTTACAGAAGTCTAAATGCATCATATTAACACTATGACCTTTAACAATCAAACCTGCAACTCCAGCAGAAGGCATGTCATGTTAGGTTTACATGTATTTTTATAGTAAGCTTTTGCTGGTTGTACTACAGGCCACTGCTCTGAATTCCCACAACAATGATTTCCATATGTGTAAATGACCCTGAACATCATAATAGATTTTTGTTTGTTAGCATGCAAAAGGAAAGCTGAGATGAATGTATTTCCCACAGGTATCCTTGCACTCAGTGCACGTACCTTTTCCCCTCATTAGTAACTCTATTGCACAACGTTTTAAGAAGGATGTTTTTAAACAGTCTACAATTCAGCCCACAGGGACTTTGTAAGGAGACTGAAGGGGGCTTATACGTAGGATAGCCAGGTGTCTATGTGATAGTATTTATATGTACAAATTAATGCTTTCAGATTAGAGGTGTTTTTTAAAGAAGCCAAATCTAGAATGTTTTTGGGTTTTTTTAAACACAAGATACGTTGAATAAATTTTTTGATATCCAGATAAATTTGGGGGCTGATCTTTACACATTCATAGGTAAGTCTGGCAGGGTAACTTTTTTTGTAGGACAGTAGAATATTATCAACACAAAAAGGATATTTTCATAGTAACATGATGCACAACCTACTATATTCAGGGAACAATTTACTACAACCGAAGACAGTTATAGGTTTGTATTTTCCATATAACCTTTCCTGAAAGAATGACAGTAAGAATGCAACACTTAAAGACAAGGGCACTGTTAAGACATTCATGATCAGTTCTGAACAGGATTAATTTTAATGATAATTCCACTTGCCTACACAGTGTTCTTAGATGTGAAAAATCCCCATGGGATTAGGCCAAATAGTGTCATGGTAACTGAAAGAGAGGGAAATAACTCTAAAACAGTTTCCAATAAGCAAAAGCAGCTACCATTCCATCAGTAGCCTTCAATAGAACACGACATCTGTTTTTCATTTGTTGTTTTCTCGGCTTGAAGAAAAGCAGGATAATTGGAAATAGTACGATGTTCTGGGAACATACTGAATGAAAAGGCTCTTAGTGCTTTTTAAATATTGGTCCATTTATCTTTAAAAACATCTAGCATGTACCTTCTTTGAGCGTTTATAAATTGGACAAGTTAGCTGGAAAATTTTCTGGACTCAACTATGCTCAAGCAGTGAAAGATCAAAGCAAGCTTCTTGCTTTAATAAGAGCTACCATTTCACCTGAGAAGTGGACATCTATTTTTGGAAACTGACAAGATGCAAATGAATTAATTGTATGAAATTATGTGATTACTTCATACTGGGGATAAACCAACCCAAAGAAGAAACATGCACCAGTACTGGTATTTTCCACTTCTTTTATTCACCACTGTGTCTGGCACACAAATTTAAGATAATACCCATAACTATAGTTCTAAGAAACAAGCAGACCAAAATCCAGTTGTAGAACTTGAAGGCAAGGGAAAAATGGAAAAATAAGTCATAGTTTTTACCAGCAAGGGTGGTTACCAGTAAAACAGTGTACCATTGAATTTTACCACACATTAAATTTTCAGTAAACTATTTGGAATATTTCTAAGAAGTTGATCATGGACTATTAAGTGCGCTTTGCCCAATATTAGAAAACCTTGTTTGCTCACCCAGGCTAGACAATGCACACACAAATAAAAGCTCTTTTGTCCTATGAATCCATGAGATGTTTATACACCAACTTACCAAGTAAGACGTTGATCTTAGGCACTCACAGTTTTGCAGTAGGAGCTTACAAGTTAGTTTATGGTTAAAAGCTTGGACATTTGGTAGGAGTGAAAAAAAGAGAAGACAACAATGATTTTACTTTATTTATCCTGAATATTATTTAACTATGTCTTCATAACAAAGAAGAGGAAAAAGAATTAGGAGAGAATAATAAAACCTTAAAGCTTACCTGATGTTTCCTAAAACAAAATTCTGGAAGGATAGTACTGTATGAAAGATTTGTTGATATATTCTTTGTGAAATACAATCTAACTAAATTTCATACACTGGTCACCTCTGCAGCTTCTTGAAACCTCATGCTTCAAGGTCTGATCAGGGTCAGTACAAAGGGCGTTGCTTCACTTTCTTGTAATTTTTTGTAAAAAGGTCATGGCACCCAAAACACTTAAGAGCCAATAAAGAGTCATAAATGAGCACCTTTCAATTTGTAAGATTAAATCAAAACAAAATACCCCCAAAACCCACGCCAACACGTCACCAAGGCAAAAACCTCACAGATCCATTCCCAAACGATTTAAACTAAAAGGTAACTGCAAAATGACTGATTTCATGTGCCATGTGCTTGTTGTGCTCTTTTTCTCTCTTCACACTGACAAAAATGTAGCTAAAAATTATTGTTAGCATCAATTCTTCTTTCCTATTCATTCAGGTAATCTCTGGGGCAACACTAGGATGGCCCAATAACTATAGATAATGTGCTAGATGCAATTTCCAATTTGAAAGCTCCACTGTAGGAGCACTTTTCCAAAAAGGACCTAAGGTTCAAAATAAATTTATTTCAGGCTGCATTCTGTATTTGAAATTATATACTGACATTGTCTTATACATAGTTTGGCACCTGATTTTAGTGTTACAATAGTGCATCCTGGTATCTTTGACCTTGCCTACTGCTGAATTGTGTGGTGACATGACATATCTTTTGAATTCCCTGGCCCAGGATCAGGTTGCTCATGTGTGTAATCCATGCTGTTCCCAGATATTCTCCGGGTAGGGATGATAGAGAAACTGCTGCTCAGCTTGGGCTCACTGTCCTGCCTGCTGAGGAGACTGTTACAATAACAGCTATGTTTACCACCTTTCCAGCAGCCAGGAAATTCTTAACATTAGGGCAGTTCAGGTACAGTCATATCTTATTAGCATGTACAACAGTGAAAACAAACTGCTAATCATAAAAATGATTGAGTGTGGGGGTCTTTGTTTATAGAGACATTTCAAAAATAAAGCTCACTTATTCTTGTGACTGTTTGTCACAGCAAGGCCAGCCTTAATTTTTTTTTTCCAATTTTATTTTTGCTTACCTCTCTGCCAGTTTCAGGCTTTATTACCTTCAGTTATTTGCCTGCATAGCAACTTCATACACTGAAAAGACAGCTAATAAGCAGTGGCCATCACTAATGGGGGGCAAACACTGAGGAATTTCATTCTTGAACATTGACCATCAAGTACACGGTGGTTTTGTCATCCTTATGCTCATGCTGGACTATGTGAATCTGACCTGCTTGGCTAGGGCAGGTGAAAATTAGTGAGCACGAGGCAGCCTGCATATGGGCCAGGTTCTCATGGAAACTGTCTCTCCAACCCATTGTCCACTGGCCCACTGCCCCCCTTGCAGCTCTTGTTACCCACTGGCCTACTGCCCCTCTTGCAGCTCTCATTGCCCACTCCATTGCCTCCAGGAGCCAAAAAACAACATGGGGAAGGTGTATGGACCTTTTCAAGCCCTGCTCCTTCAGCTCCTAAGAATGCTGGTGTAGGAGAAGGGGAGAACTTGGGTTTGGAGAGGAGAAGCCACAGGTGCAGCAGTAGTTTTTATTGCTGTATTGATTAGAGGACCAACTTCAACATGTAGACATAACAATAAACATAGAGATAGTTGCTGCCAGCTGTGGAAATCTCCTTATGTAGCTGGAGATTATGTAGTAGGGCTGGAAATGAAAGAGGAAACTGATTTATTCTCACTGTTCATTACTGCAATTCAGAGCAATTTATTTAAGGTCACTATCTCCCATTCTAAGGGAAAATGCAAACATTAATCTTCATATACTGTATCTTGGAAACCAGTGTTCTGGATAATTAGTTTGCTATCCTCTTTGTGTGTGCAGTCTTTTCATATTCAACAAGAAGGATAGTAGTCTAATCATCTGTGCTGTACATGTGGGCTTGAGTACACACCACAGTTTAAACAAACAGGAGATGATTGCTGTCTTCAAATTGATGGTACCTTCAGTATGCTTTTAGGGTCAACTTTTATTTATTTCAAATAGTGCTTCTATTATTAGGTCTAAACCCACAATAGTACAACAGGAAACTCATATCTTTTGCTTGGGTTGTCCAGAAGTGCTTGTGGCAAGACTAAGATGGAAATGAGTACAGGCCATTCTCTGAATGTTTGCCTTGGTTTTAGGACAGATTTTGCTGTCCCTGTTAGTCAGAGCTCCTCTAATTTACCTGTCCCTTGTGGTACATTTCAATGTGCAGCTACATTTTGACTAGGGTGTGCATGTCCCATGTACCATGATCCTTGAAGACCCAACCTTTGCTTTACGAGGGCATTTAGATTCACCAGGCAGTAGCCCATCCTTCTCTACTTGGAACTGAAATAAACACTACCTACCAGAGACAGTGAGGTAAGTAAAAAGCACTGACTTCTGACTTCTTTTTGTCACTGTGAAAATATCCATCCTCCTAGACAATACCAACCTGTGTGATCTCTCCCACTGTCAAAGAAACACAGAGAAGAAAAGATGTCCCACAATACCAAGACTAAAAGCTCAGGTTTTGCCAGTTCTGATGAACCTAGAGGATGTCACCAATATTTTCAATATGATGGATAGTGAGATTTTTCCTCCTTTACATTATTTGGAATTTCTTTTCTGCCTTAGAAGTCAGATTAGAAGAAATAGGTTTTGCTCTGCTGGAGATGGTGATAAGTGAGGTAGAAGTCAAGCTACTTAAGGACAGAGACATGCCCATCTTAATGATATTACATGCATATTAATTCCTGATTTCCCAAGTAGCTGCTAAATAATCACATGTTGCTTCAACAGCATTAGTGAATAATATTTAAAAGACACTGAAGAGACAAATCAGGTGCAGATGCATCAGTTAATGGCACAATTCCTGGACAGTCTTCATATGCTCTTCATAAAGAACCTTACCCTGCAAAATTCTTCTTCCCTGATGAATTTCATCTCAAAGACAAAAAATAATTAATGCATCAGGAGCAGACTCTCAAAAGTCTAATCAAGACTTATGTGACCTTGAGCTCACCACTGAATCTTTCCAATGGTTCTCTGTCCAAGCCTGGCTCCTTGAGTTTGCCTGAGCCAAATGAACTGGGGCATTTGCAAGACCAGGTCTCCCTGCAGGTCACATTTCACTTTTTAACCTTGGCCCTGCTGGTAAGCCAGTGTCATGCAGGGATCACAGCTCACTTGCTCCTCAGTAGAGCCCTGCAGTTGTGGTTTCCCGCTGGGGTCTGAAAGATAGGCCACCTCTCAATGCTTCATCTCTCCCTACTGGCTGCTCTTGCATGGTTTGTGGTTTATTCTCTAAATGTCTGTGAGAAGATTAATAGTGTTACTGCTAATGGGCTCCTGGTAGTAACTCAATATCCACAAGGGCTCTCAGGGACAGCTTTTCTCATACCCACATGCTCAATCTAGAGATGCCAGAGAGAGGAGAGGGTAACTAGGGAGGCAACCCCCAGCCCTGAGCTGCCTGTATCCCTCTGCTTGCATGCACACACACACATATATGCACAAGTCATGGCCACCCCATATCCTTCCACCAGTCTGCTTTCTTCCTTACCTTTTACACTCTCCAGCCTTGTCCGAAGCAGCTGTGCAGAAAACACCTCTCATACTCATGGTGTCCATGGAGGGGCCCCTGTGGGCAGACAGCATTCATAGCAACACAGAATTAACTGCTCCCAGTCATCATAAGCAGAATCATTATGTGTAACTCTTATACAAATTCTAAGAAAAGGCTAAACTTAGAGCAACACTTTGTAAGCATAAATAAAACTTCTGTGGACAGCAGTGGTCCCAGGACTTGTGTAGATTAGGACTGCTAGAGTATCCCAGGAGACCCTGACAGATGCAGTAAGATATGTAGAGCCTGAATCAATTTAGAATTAGTCTTTTTCCTCTCTTAAATTTTAAGTATAGTGAGGAAAAATACTCATATTCCACTTTTGGACAATGGAAGTGAAAGTCTGGCCTGCCTTTAAATTTTCCTGCACAGAGCTACTACCCACAAAAAATTAAGTCTGGGTCTGTTTTTTCTGTGTCTGATAGCACCCACTTGTCTTGTGCAAAGCAGACCAGGGAAACAGCAGTAACCAAACTATAAAGCTGGTATCTAACCCCATTGGCTGCTGACTTATATGGAGGATCAGTGATTGGTACCAGCTGGAGATTTGGCCACTGGTTTGCTTTGTGTAGCACTTCAGAGATTAACTTCTGAATCAACAAAAGTGACTTCTGAAGTTATATCTATTTTGTTAGGCAGTGCTGGCTGAAGAAAAAGAAAATGAAGAAACATTTCTTGGAACATAAAAATGCTTTGTTTAGAGTTTGGACTTCAAAATCACAAAAACATGCAGAATCTTCATGGAAGTAAGAATTTTACAAGCTTTGCATTCGTCTTTAATCCAAGCTCTGAATGTTGTTGAGATGGAATTTCAAACCAGACCTTCGGCATCCAAGAATTCTATTTAATTCCTTGCTCAGGATGGGGAGACTAAGAGTGCTTTCTCCTCACCATCTCTCTGAGTGGCAGCTGAAAACACAAGAGAAAAGTTATTTTATGCCAGTTGACAAGAGTTATGTCTTGTGCCATTTTATGTTTTGGGTTGGGTTGGATTTGGGTTTGTTTTTTTCTCCTTGATAAATCAAAAAGGATCACCCAAGCAAGATGATCCAGAAGGAAATTATTAACATAGTATTTCACTTAGGCAGGTTCCTATAGGGAGGCATCAGGAGGTGTAACAACGAGCCATCTAGCAGCGAACATAGAGAAAGGCTGCAGGGAACCAGGAGCAGGTCCAAGGGTGTTGCCGCAGGCCCCCAGCCAGGTAATAATTAGCATTGACTCCATGATTGCAGAAGGCTGATCAATTGCTTTATTATTATGTCATCNCCATACAAGGGCAGCATTTCTCCCTTGCACTCTGCTCCTGCAGCACTTCTCTGTGGCCAGAAACCAGACAGCATCAGCCCTCATGTGCCCTATCCAGATCTAGTTCCCTGTCACAGCACTCTTAAGTTTTTCACCAAACATATCTTTGATATGCTCAGGGAATAGAAATAGCCTCCTTGCACATGTAAAGATTTTTGTAGTTTTTTTGGCTGAAAGAACTTTGAGATAATAGCCTATGTGCAGTAGTGTACATAACCACGGGATGTTCAGGGGAACAAGCATTGGTGTAGTGTTTTATAACTCAAAGAGAACACATCTACTAAACTGACAGTACATTCATCAGTCACTCTTACTCCATCCCTTCACCTGGCATCATGATTTTCTCTGGAGATGTGCCCTGGGAGCAATACACTGAGGAAAGCATCCATTCATCAAAGACTAAAGCTATTTTGCCCACTGCTGCTTCACCAAGGGCTTTCATGTCAGGGATGAAAGCAGGCTGCCCCTGGATCTGCAACCTCCATTCCAGGCCTGTCATTTAGAGAGGAGAAAGAGAAGCCTGGTATGAATGGGAAAAAGATATTTATCTTGAAGAATAGAAGTTAAAAGTTCAGGAATCGCTGCTCTGTGGTCTGTTAGCTGAACATCAGGATTTACTATCAAGTATGGCAGTGCAGCTTGTGTCTAAGAGAGATGCTGGAGATTGAGAGAAGGTAATTATTTGGATTTGTCTCAATTTTTCGCTTTGCAGACTGGTGAGCCTATAACCTAGGAAAATATGAGAGACACAGATTAATCTCTCCAACACTCACCTTATAAAGCAAAGCAGACCCATGACCCCTATAAAGTCAATGGGAGTTTTTCCACTGACTCTAGTAGAGTCTGGACTTCACTCTGAGTTTTCCATAATGAAGGCCAGATTTTCCCCTCAATTTATGAAGCATGGTATTTTCCCAGCTTCAGTGCACACTGTTTCTTGTTTTCCAGCGATGCATTCAAAAGCTGAACTACATCTCCGTGAAACAAAGGGCAGGATAAGAGGATTTAAATGAAATATGCTTATAGCAAGGGACATAATGTTCACTTGGTTTGCTAATTCCACTTTGTGGCCAATATAAATGCAAAACATAATATCTCTTGGAGATGTGATGTAGTCTTAGAGAAGGAGGATCACTGACCTTATGTTCAGGATGAACAAACTGACATGAATGAAGAAATCCCATGATGCCTATCTCCCATTAACTGTTTGTTTATGAAGTTAGCCTTGCTAAATTTACTTGAGAAAATAATAGCTTTTAAAATAAAGCATTTCCATAATTCTCGCCAGTTCTGCTACTCCTGCAAGTCCATCAGGATATCCAATTCAATAGGATAGGAGCTCCATTTTTAATATCTTACATTTTAATTTGAATAAACTATTATCTTTTTCTTCTTTTCATGTTTTCAGGCTTAATGGAAGCAGTACAGAAAATGTATCTCACAGACGTGGAGGACTCAAAATTAAGAACGACAACAACCTGCAAGACCCTAATTTTTTGGACCATTTTTAAACTTTTGAACTGCAATTGCTTGAGGTCCCAGGACCAAATATTAAATATGCCTTTAATTCTGGGACCCCGGGGTTAATTTGTGGTACATTTGCACTTTGAATTCTAATGTGATCATTTTCAGCCTGAGGCTGAAAGAAACCATTTATGGGAGCATACTAAAGAGTTTGATCCTTTGCTCACCACAGAAATGAGTAAAGTGATTAAAAAAAAAATCCATAAAACAGGGCCCTGGATGTACATAAGGGCTAAATTGTATGCTTAAGAGCAAAGAAGGCAGGACAATATATGTAAACATATACTTGGGCTCAATGGCCCTCAATGAGTGTTAGAGGTCACAATGCAAAAAGCAATTCAACATGAGAAATTCCACTGATGTTATAACAAAGTTAATAAGACCAATGAGTGTATGAACAAGGAAGAAGTGATTAGGAGAGGAGATTAAGGTAATTTTATCTCTCTATACAGTACAAAACTGACTACTAGGAGAATCCTTCACAGCTGTAAAATATCACTGAAAAAACCCAAAGAAACTCAAAACTCATTTTAGGACTGAAACAAGTAGAGCATCTTCCAGACAAAACCAGAATAAATTTTCCTTATCTT
>VXBC01004518.1:105871-122585 GCA_013399945.1 Ploceus nigricollis
TCTTCTCAGAAAATTTTGAAATGCTCAGAAGGAAAAAAAACCCAAACAATAAAATCTCTCAAGAAATAATCTGAACATACAGCGCATAGTCTTTGATAGAGTGCACTTTGATACAGTGGACAAGCCAGCATGTGGGAAAAGGTCCAGTGTATTTAGATTAAAACTGAGGGCACATCTTTCCTTACTTGATCCAAGATGAACTGTTAGACACGGTTCTAAGGGAAGTGACAAGTATTTGCCTCTCCCTGTCTTGACTTTAGGTCTAGCTTCCTGACAGAAGAACACACATAAATAAAACAGCGTTAATGGAGCAAGATATAGTCAAAACTAGATGAAATGTAATGGCCTGTGATGTACACAAGGTCAAACTAGATGATCTAATGATCCCTTCTGGCCTTAGACTTCATAAATTTTTTCTCACAGCTGCCCTAATGATCTAGCTGCCAGTTTAGACTTGAGTAGGCTATGAGTTTCACCACACCAGTTTCATTGCAATAGCAGCATCCGGGACAATTTCAGGGCCAGGAACACTGCAGGTGGCTGAGAAATGGTTCATACCTGGTGCCCCATGCATGTAAGGAGTGGCACGACGTAGTGATGCATGGGACTTGGTTTTCAGGATTTTTGTTTCTAGAGTCTTCGTGGTTTCAGTGTCCTGGCTAGCTTGTCCCCAGAAAGGTGCGTCTTTCAAAGAATCTGATTTTCCAAACTGATTGTTAGGAAGCCTGTGAGCTGGTACTCACATCTGTGGGTCTGTACATGTGCCTGAGCATAGCACTGCTCCAGATCCATCCTGAGCAGGCCACAAGTCCCTGTAGATCTTCTAGGGAGCAATACCCTAAAACCAGTTATTTTAGGTAGATGGAGGCCTGAAGGCTCTTTTTCTCATTTGAAAAACAGTCTCATTGTTTACTTCATCAGCTGGCTACACCTTGCTGCAGGGGCTTTGTACAATAGGGAACATGCTCTTCTTCTCCATCCCATAAAAATCTCCCATTTATTAGCATTTTTGTGCAGAGTGATTTACTTGTTAAGGGATTCAATTTCTGTAGGCATAACAACAAAGACAGATGTCCATCAAGTCTGTTAGAAATTAGCGATATCCTTTCATTCAAATTTAATCACAAATGAAGTTTAACTTGCATTTGTGAAGGATGAGGCATTCAGATATGGTTTTATGGTTACAAAAACCATGTAATGATTTTGATAATGGAGCCAAAAGGACATCATCAGACAGGAAGAAAATTGTCTCCTTGGTAATATTTAAAATACTTTCAAAACTAAATGCCTTGAGTTGATGCATTCCTAGCTCTTGAAGGGCATAGTAAATTCTCTAATGTATTGGAAATTATATCTAAATGTAATCAGCAAAAGCACTGGTACAGTTTATTTCCAGATGAGACCTTGAAATTCTGCCGTATTGTTCAGATATCATTGTTATACTATCATCCCGTTAATTAATTATTTAACACAATTATCCCTTCTTGCCCTCCATGAGAGTGAACAGTTTACTTAGTTATATACAAAATCATAGGCTGATACAATTTGCTGACTAGAAAAATTACTGCTAGGTTTTTTTTGTATTTATTTGTGTAGAAACACATACATACAGACATGTTTGGTCTTATTGCATAGCTGATAAATTATATTTGATTTTAAAAAAATTAANCTGGCCTTTGGCACACACTCTGAGCCATGCCAGAGTGAGGCAACAGACTTCAGTCTAGTTTTGCTCTGCTTTCTTTTGTCTACAGTATGAAAGCATCTATGAAGGAAAGTAAAACTCTTTTTTAATGGTCCTTAAGTTTTTTGAGGCCCTTCAACTGTGCAGTAGCAATTGAATTGTACCCTAAAACGTTAGTGAGATTTTAATTAGCAGAAAGAAAATTTTCCTTAAATGTATCCTTTGCCATCAAAAAAAAGTGTAATTTAAAAAAATCTTATCAGGGAACTGTGCCAAATTTCAGAAGCTGTCAGTGATTTAACTAATCCTCAAATCCTTTTAAAAATTATAGGCATGTGCTTTGGTAAACATTACAAAGTCTTGGTCCATTACTAGTCCTTCTTCATTCAGTCAAATTCATGTACTTTGGGAAAATTTAAGGAAGGAAGAAAATTGGTTGGGAATTAAATTCTGGAAAAATTATATATCTCCATAAAATTTGTTATTAGGCAATTTTTCTTGTGAATTTTACAAAAGCAACTGAAAATTCAATCTGCTCTGTTTTATGGATTTAATTACTCTTTTAAATAGTTTATTTTCAGTAGTTTTATTAGTTTTCAAATACTGAGAAGAAATTATCATATGCTCAGAATAATTTTGCTGTTTTCCTTAAATCAGTATTTTCCATTAGCAATATTTCTTTCCCTCTTCTCCGTACAGAGACATTTCTGACTGACATAAAGCAGATGAACTCAGCAGTCTGTTCCTACACTCTAAGGAGGAAATGAAAATAAAAGGCCAAAACAGAGAAAAAAATATTTCAAACTGTCTTAAAACCAAAATGAAGGTCTTATATCTAGCAGTTTTAAGATTACCAACCAAACCTCACTGCTTTTGTTAATCTAGTATGAACCTTGTCTTTCTGGTGAGATTTTCAGGTTCTGTGAACAATGCATGGAGTTTGTAATGTGGCCACCTGTCCCCTTGAAGGTGATTTTATCCATCATTACGGCTTTGGCACTAATTAGAGGCAGCTAATAGATAAAGCTAAAAATACAATTACTACTTTAGAAAGTACAAGATTTTCTTTGTGTACCAAATTTTTCAGTAGGGAATTTTCACTTGCTGCAGACACAACAAATGTTTTCTCTTCATTTCAGTTTTAATTTAATTTTCTTCTATAGTATTTCCAATAATGTTCTAAACTATTATTCTCATAACAACTGAGAAAAATTTGTTAGCACCATGAAATTTTAAATTGCATTGAGTTTTTATTTAAAGGAGGCCTTTTGCCTCTGTTTACCCCATTTCCTTGGGCAAAGCATTGTTTGGAACCTGTTGGTTTTGGAATCTCTCGGTTTAAAAGACAGGTGTCTGCTAAGGAAGGCAGAAGCCTCCCTTGGAATGGAAAATGTAAACCCCCTCCCTCCAAATTATTATAATTTTGAAATTAAGGGGCTCTCAGGCAAAGCGATGAGGATAGGAATACCAGTCCTTTACTAGTGTGCATGATAAGCAAACAAAGAACAACAGCTACGGCGTTNACAGCAGCTCCCACGATTTGGCAGCCCAATCCTCGGGATATCTCTGCCCCTTGGAGAGAAACTCCCAGATAAGAGAAGTGCAACCAGATGCCCTCCTCCCCTAAGCTTGGCCGCTTCTTTTGTTTTCTTAAGTACCCAGTTGTTAGTGTTTCCTAGCAACTTATGGGGAAAAATTCTGTAAGTAAAAAGGAATAAAAGGAAAGAAACCTAACCCCGGACAGAACTGAAACTTCTGGCATGTAGCAGAAAAAGTTGTAAGCAGCTTTGTGATTGCTTTGACAAAAGATGCTCCAAAAGGTGTTGTACAATCTGAGTGTCGATGTGCCAGCTGGCTCTAGATGTTTGCATTGTATTGCTTTCTAAGAACAGGTATGCAACCATGCATGACATCCCTGTCTTCCTGTTTCTACTGCTGTTACTCTGCCTCCATAACTATCTGCCCTTATTTTCTGGTGGTAGTTATGAGAGATGGAGCTACATGATCAGCAGACCACAGGATACTATAAAAACCACAGGAATAAATATATAAGGGTTTAAAGGAAGCATTCATTTAAACTAGTGTGTCAAATGCAAATGTAATGGTGAGTTGTCCTGCTCATAGTTTGAGAGGTGTGTCGTAATTTTTTTTTGTTCAGGTATTGTGGATACAGGAATTTAGAAAAGCTTTTAATTCCAATTATTAATAATTTTGCTCTAGTCCCTTTGCCCTACAGTATACAGAGCTATTAATCAATATGAATAACAAAAGAATCTATTTATGCTTCAGTTTATAATTACAGCGCAGTCTTGAACTGTAAGTACTATGTCACTGTACTGAAAGAGCACAATGTTTATGTCAAACCTTCCTGGGATGGGGCTCATTACTTGTCAGTGATTATTATGGCAAATATCTCAGTGTCCTGCAGCATTTCTACTGGAGCTCTCCTTACAGAAAGAGAAGGCAATTGATCACATGTCTGAGATGAATTACAGCTTCCCAAGATCAGCTGGGAATAAAGTAGCTGCCTGCTAAATACAATTAAGGTGGCACACAATGTTTATTTAGTGCATGAGATAAGGAAACTCCTAGTACAAATATCTCTATATGCAGAATATTATCACTGTATAAATAGCTTAACAGGATAAATGGTGGCATTCTAAAATAGGCAACATATAAACTGGCTGCCTTATGCCTGTGTCAGATTGACTCTGTTATTCTTACCTACAGATACTCTTGATCCCTTGCTGGCTTGAGCACAAGTGACCTGCACAGTGTGAAACATCCGGCAGCTTCCCAGTCACTTAAGGCAATCAAATGTTTCTTCACAGAAACCTGATTTTTTGACATTACAGGTAGCTCTATCTCAGGTTGCTAAGGTTTTTCACCCCTTCTGCCTGATTCATTACACATGTCCTGCTGAGATGGACTGTCACATCTCCAATATTCTGCATCTGCATCCTCCAGTTCATGTAACTCATCATGTACTGGTTTTTTTTTTGGTTTATTTATCTTCCCAAACTCAGAGCTTAAGACAAGTGAACAAAGAAAAAGACAAGTAGAGGAGACCACAAAAGCATCAAGAATAAGCAATGCTCTTGTTCAACAGTGTTTTTGAAGACAAAAAACTCAGGCTATGTGAACATGAAGACTCCATCTTACTTTGAATGAAAGTGCATGTTTTGCAGAAACTCAAATGGAGGTTTTGGGGGTTCACAATATGAATTCAGCATTTAAATTTTAGCTTGTAGAATTGTGTGTTGAATTTTAACCTCTTACTTAAACCTCTGCCATGGTACAAAGGGCATAGGAAAATGCAAATTTCTGAAGCTTCTTGCGATAAAGAACAATACCAGGAGAAGACCAAGGAATGCAGGAAACCTAGATAAAGGAACTCCTCTGTCTCCAAGCTGATCAAAATCGACAGACATACTCAGATAAGCACCAAGAGACCAAAGTGCACGCGCAAAGGAGAAAAGCTCAAAAGTTCAGTCATGAGGAACAGTACAGCCTTCGGCCTCAAAAGACCACCCAAGACCCCGTATGACCACCACCATGAACAACGCATGCTCAGAAGGACATGGATCTAATTACCATGCGAGGTGAGGACAGGCAGGGCCAGGGGTTGAATATGCATGAACAGGTGATGCAATGTAACATATATGGAACACCTTTGTGAATAAAGAGGGGGCTCAGACTGGAGCTCAGGTGCGTAAGTTTTCACGAGAGCTATTTCGCTTGTGCCGGGCGCTGACAATACAGACCCACCTCATAACTACATCGAGTTGTGCAGTCTATTTATTCCATTCATCGCTTCAAAACAGTAGTGGGATTTACTATTCATTTTTCTCAATCCAATCCCTTAAATGATTTCTGATAAACACGTGATTTTAAAATGTTTTCCTGTGGCATAAGATGTACTTGTCCTCGCTCTTTCCTGCTCTTTATTGATTACATTATCCCCAGAAATCAGTCTGGGATCCACTACAGACTCAAATCTTTGCTCATTTGTCTATAGTATTTGTTTCTGTCCGGTGCATTGAGATGACATCACGCCCACCAGTTAAGTAGCCATTCTCAGTGTAAGCCTCTGTTTCCAACTCTCACCCAAAAATCATCTTCAGAAACACCAGTGAAGTGGCTGTTCTCTTTTACTTGGTGGGGTTTTTTTTAATCCTTGTTTTTATTTTTAAAGATAATTATGAATATTTTGTTTATGCACCGTGGTTTGTGCCACATGGTAGCGGAAACAAACAGCACCAAGCTTTGTGGGGGGTTTTTTAGGGTTTGTCATCTTTCTTTTTTTCTTATTTCTCTAAATTAATTATGTAATAATTTGCATGACAATTTAATTTTGGAGCTAATGGCTTATATATTTCTTTCTATCCCAGGCTTAAGAAGCTTTTGGGAAAGACGGTATTTTGTTTGTTTTTGTTTAAAGAAGAATATATTGTGAACATACATGAATAAACATGTAGGAGCTTAAAAGAAGCTGCAGTTGTATTTAAAATTCCAAAAGTGAAGATAGTGTTGAGTTGTCCTGCCCATCCCTGCAGAGGGAGCATTTTCTCACTTGACTTGCTATGGAGACAGGATTTATAAAGGCATATACAACACATTAGCAACCCGTTCCTCACATATAATCTACAGTTTTGAAAGCTCTGGGACATGATCACCTTTCTGTATAAGAAGTCTGCTGGATTGTAACAGTACCACCTGAAGCAGAGACCTTCACCCTGGGAGATTTGGGGACCACTGCAAAGCAACAAAGGGACCTGAACAGAGATTGTACAATCTGCAGCAATTTTTTTTTCATCTAACTTTTAATAGGGGAACTATACAATTAATTCCATTCATATCTTCAATGTAGTTCCATAATTCTTGAGTTGCCTCAAAAAACTTGTCCTGGCTTGAGGACTTTAACCTGTCACTGCTATAACAAACACCTGACTGAGAATTTTTTTTTAAGTCACTTTGGGGATAGGAGTTGAGCATCTGGGTAATTTCAAAGAAGATGACTCAATGGTAACTGAAAGTGTATGAGCACAAATATTTCTCTTCCATCACTTTGTATACTTTGTGCATTACATATTGTTACAGTCATTTTCACTAGAGATTCCAGTAAATCCTATTCAAATTTTATATGAGACAAAAAGTAATAAATAGAAAAACAGTTCTACCAAAACCATTAAAATTTCAAAGAATACTCAATAGTGAAAGAAGTAACAACATGGACTATTTAAATCCCTTTAATCTCCATTTTAATGAGACTTTTATTTAAGATTGAGTTTGCTTGAAATATGTGAAATTTCATTGTCTTTTCAATTGTCTTTTCATTGTCTTTTTCATTCAGGTCTTTTTTGTTCATCAACAAAACAACATATTAAAAAAAAAACAAACTAATTTCAGAAGCAATAGTACGTAGATACTAATGTTAAAAAGTATTGTTAGCATTGCAGTTAATACTTCACAATACATGAGAAATTTTTATTGTCAGCAATTGTACTGCTGAAAATCAAGTCTGCAGTCAAATAACCAGGTGAGTGGTTGTACCCTGACAGATCCCAACTCCAGGACCCACTTGTAGCAGGTGTCTGGAGAAGGAGAAGGACAGAAGGAGCACACAATAATAAACTGAGTCTTTTCCCACCCTCATGTGGGATGTAAACCAGTTACTGGGGTACCTCCCTGTGGAAGCTCAGTTCAGTCGAAGAGAGAACGGAGAGAATTCTCTCAGGCTTTGGCCTCGGAAAGTTAGCAGAAAGAATTCAAACAATTATTATCTCTTTCTGTTGATGTGTTTGTTCCCATGTGGAATGTGTTCTGGAGATTGTTTACCCAAGGTGATTGTTTGATTGGATTCTGGTGATGGTGTTGTAATTCATTGACCAATTGGATCCACAGCTGTGTTGGGACTCTCGGCAGAGAGAGTCACGGGTTTTCTAGTTAGTTGGTGAGAGCTCTGGCTACTGTAATATAGTGTAATATAAGTATAATAAAATATACTATAAGATGACATAATAATAAAGCAATTGATCAGCCTTCTGCAATCATGGAGTCAATGCTAATTATTACCCGGCTGGGGGCCTGCGGCAACACCTCCCCAGTGTAATGGTGTCTTACCTTTAAAAATTTTTCAGTAGATTTTTTTTTCCAATATAATGTCCTGCAATTCTTCAAGCCATTTTCATTTCTACTGCCCACAAGAAGCTTGGTAATGTTACGCAGCTAAACTGCAGAGGGTTATCTTATTTTGTTGCTTCCAGAGCATGCTTCTATTTCCTGCTGCTCTCAGCACCTGCACCTTGAAAAATGTAATCATACAATATTCACCTTCATCACACCACTTGGGATTTGTCAGTTCTTCATTTTATCCTCCTGACGTCTGAGAACTTAGGACTGTATTTAGGGTGTTACTGAAGCATTTCTTTCATGATAGCTGCTGCCATAACCAGGATTTTTTTGGCCTTTCTTTGAAATGTGTCCTGTTCTACAGTACTACTTGAGAAAAATGCAACATTTAAGAGGTAAGGATTTGCTCAGAGACTCAATGATATTTTGTTTCTTCTCTGTTCCTGCCTCTGTTGGTGCTGGTGAAGCTGATGAGCATGATGAACAACTGAGCAGTAAAGTAGTCATTATCTCAGATGTAGGAAAAGACATATATTTGTGTCTAGATTGTCTCAGTGTTTCTTTTTGGTGGAAACCTTATATCTGTTGGGAGTTTTTTGCAAGCCTAGGGTGCACTCTATGCATGGTGGTCAGATTAGGAGCCATCTGAAAGCCACAGCAGGATTTCCACTAACTTAAAGGAAAGCTTAAGGAACTGTCTGACAGTGAGGAAACACCAGTGGATAGTGCACTTCCCTTGAAGACTAAGCACACACTATCAATTTTCCTGGTATGAAATTTAATAAAGGCAGCATGAATTCTTTTATCTCCACTTCTTCTCTGCATGCAGGTGAAACAAGTAATTTCTGTTTTGTTGAACCTTGTATTGTTTGTTCCCAGAGTATGACTGTGTTTTGCTGTACTTCATATACCTGTAATTTTTTTTGCTTTATTGTACAACTGCATTGAATGACCTAGTTCTTCACTGAAATAATGCATTTTTAGCAATAGTAAGTAAAAGGCAATATTAAACTGTATCACTGACAATTTTTTTAACATTCTGTTTTATTTAAGACTTCTTTAGAATTTTTAAAATTGAAATAGAACTACCAAACTCCAGTAGTAACTGTATGAACAGTTGTAATAAAGGGATGAATAAGCATGTGAGAAGGCAATATTTTCCTGAGCATACTGCTATGGCAGGCATCAGTGAAGCAGCAAGGGCAGAGGTCCTTATGGCAGTGGCTCACTGAACTCATTCAGTGGCACCACAAGCAACAGTAAATACTAATCTCTGTGCAGATAACAAATATAATTGGGTTTGGAAGAACTGCCAGGTAAATTGTCCTGTCTTCAGGATGCCATTTATATGGGTATGTTAGCTCATCACAACAATTATTTAACTAAGGAATGAGGAAATGAATGAAAAATTTGTTCAACAACCCCCATGCTCATTCAACCAAATCATTTAGACTGGCATTGGAGAACCTGAACATAATTAATCTCTTGCAAGTCTCACCAATTGCATCAAAGAAATTTTTACCATTTATTTCTGGAGAGAGGTGAAAGATATTAATTATAGATACGCATTGCAGATCTTCCTTCCCCTGCTCATAGTTAAATAGAGCAGTGAACAACTGAACCAGAAAATCAGTTTATCAAGATCTCTACAAGTGCCAAAGCATGATAACACAGTATTCTTTAAAAGAAAAAAAAAATTATAATGTTCAACTAAGCAAAGCAATAGAAGAGCTTGGTTTGCACACTTCTATAGTGAAAGTCCCAGTGTGTCAGAGACAACTGAATGAGCTGCAAGGGCTTCCCAGTGCAGAGCAACAGGCTGGAAAAATCTGCACTGTGTCATGTACTCCAGTCTGAGGCAGAACAGTTATTTGTTTGATCTAAGAGATATACAAAAATGTACATTTGCTGTGAGCTGTTCCTGGTGGCCTGGCTCAGCTGTGACCTGCCCAACCCAAACTAGGAAGACCCGCACCTTGGTGTGCAACACATCATGTCTTGTCTTCAGTCTCACAACTGAGTAAATATCACTGATTTTCTAGCTGTTTTTTAATGCCTCCCATCTCAGGGAAGGGAACTTGGCTGAACTCCCTCTGCCTGGCTTATGGCCATGTATCCTGACTTTCTGAGGTCTGGCAGCAACTGGGTATACCGACCGATTATGATGTCCTACAAAAGAAAACACAGCCTTCTTAGAACATACAAAAAGTCTGCACTTCTCTGAGAGTATAGGCCTGATCCAGCACCCACCATGGGTGTATCAGCCTCTTCATTAATGGCTACCTCATCAATGGCTCTATTTTAGCAACTGGAGCTCTGTCTTTTTAATCACTTGTCAGTTGTGTTCCTTCCCAAGCCCAGAGCATTTCTGATTTGAATAATTACTTTCCAATAGCTGAATGAATAAGAGTTAGTTGCAGCCCTCTGCACAAATTATCACCCAATGAATGCAGAATAATGCATTATAAGTAGTACTCTATTGTGTTTGTTGTACAGATACTGATGTATCTGATGTACTGTGTGTTGAATTTGGGCTATTTAAGAGGCACTTCCATGGTAAATCATCTCTCTTGACAAAGTCTTTATGTCAGAGAAGAAGTGGAAGATACAGAAAGCTAACTTTGAGTAACCAGTACGAGGAAAGTGGCCAACATTAACCTCACCTAAGCACCACTAGAAAACAAGCTGATGTGTATGTCTTCCACTGAATGTCTTGCTCACCAGGGAATTGCCAGCTGCAGGGTGAGAATGGAGGCCAGGTGCAGTTGGTAGTGTCTTTTTAAGGTAAAACACAATAAATCTGTGCTGCATTATTTTCCAAGATGCTGGCTGCCCACATAGATTTAATCACTGGTATATTTTGAAAAGAAAATAACAGAATGGAAGGGTTACCTCAATGTGACAGTGTTACTCAATGCTGTCAGTAATACAGCAGGTAACCACATAGCCAGAAGGATCAATATAATAGCAGGTGCACTTTTCTGCCTTTCACTAGTACTGTTGTTTTCAGTTGATATGTAACTATATGCTAGCTTTGCTAGCATTTCAAGGTACTGATAGAGATTGTCAGTTTCAGGGATTTTGAGGCTGGCTCTGGCTCAATTTCTTAGTCTGGCATGAGATTATCTAATCTCCTCCCAAGTCTTTTAGCATTCAACCTGTTCCACTGAGATCCCTGGAGTTTGACCTCTGGAAGGCAAAACAGCAGCAGGGTTTGATGCCTGGGCAGAGTCTCAAAAGATGTCCTCATTGCTCACATCACAGCCCACACTCTCCTGGTTTGAATTCTACAGTCCTCAATGACACCAGTTCTGCAGTTGTATGCTTCTAGTTGTGCGGAGGCTAGGCTAGTTTGTTGGTGCCACAGACTTGAAATCAAGAATATTCATGTCCATTGGCTGTATTTCTGTCTTTCTAAGGAAAATGTTAACTTTGTCCAAAAAGGGCTGGCAGCCAAATTTGCCCTATGTGCCATTCTGACTTGGGAAAGCCATTTTTGGACCCTGCCCTGAGTCACAGTCACACAGGTGTTTAACAGCAAATCTAATAAAAAAAAACCCACTAAGTAATGTGTATGATGGTGCAATAGAATTTTGCATATCTTGGGAAAACTGCATATCCTGCAATATCTGTTTCATATTGCAAACATTACTGATCCCTTCATAATTTTCTAGTATGGAAATCTGTGAGGTTGTACAACACAAGATGAGTCAAAAGGACACTGTAACAGCTTGTGGATCACCTAGCTCTTGCCAGAGTGATTAGACTCCCACTGGCAAAAAACCCAACAACAATTACTGCCAATAGGTGTTATTTTAACCAAGCGAAGTGCGTATTTATTCTGTGGCCTCTGCAGAATCAAAGGCACCATGTTTAGTCACCATCTGCTTTCACTTATCCAAGCCTCTCTAGATTCTGGGTTGCTAAAAACCCTTGGTGCTAGTGACATTTGCCCACATAATTTCCGAAATCACAAAGCAGTAAAAAAGAAAATCCAAAGCAGAAAGAGATGACCTGAGTTTATAATGGATCATTTGCAGAGACTTAACTGCTTTGAAGACCTGGAAGACAAATTCTGTGCCAAACCCACTACACTTTGGGTTGAAGTGGGAGAGGGGAGCAGGAGGTATGAGATCCATGTTTTTCTTACTTTGTCTCCTAAAGGCTTGCTGTTCCTGGCTGTGATTTTTCTTGAAATGTTAATTGTAGGAGCTGGGCATGTCAGTGGTACTCTTAATAGACTAACTCAACAGCTTAAAAAAAACCACTCAATGAATAAAGGGACATTGTTAGAAACAGTGATCAGCTGCAGCAAAAGCAGTGGCTTTCATGAGGAGTGCAGGACTGCTCCTCTGCCCACCTGGCATCACTCTGGCCAGGGCCCTGTCAGTGGATTTCTCCTTATGCTGATGTCTGGCTCTCAAAACCAACCTCAGCAAGAGCTATGAGAATGCACCTGGCTGAGCAGGCATTTTCCGGTGAGGCACACAGGTGTAAATGCTGCTACTGCCATCCAGCTGGTCACCAGGATGAGAAATTGAGTTAAACGTGATGTGTTTCCAAGGAATGATTCATCTCTAGGACAAGCCATATTAGTTCTCCCTTTGTTCATTGATTTAATGGATGCAATAAAACCAGGACAGGTATTACATTACGCTACTGAAGGATTTATCAGTTGCCATGCCAGGGTGAAGTTAGACAATGTCTTGTAGAGACAAGATGTCCACTCCTGGCTCATATGGGAGTCATCCAATTCACTGCTAGCTGACCTTAAGGGGCTGCACAGGGCACCCAAAAAATGGTAAAGACCAAGATACAGGGATAAAGGCAGTCATCAGCTCGCTGCACAGCAAACAACTCAAATTGCCTGAGTGACAATGAGTGGCACCTCCCAGCCAGCACATTCATGCAAAACTGAGGGTGTGCTCCTGAGGTCATGCATCCCTTATCACAAGCACCAGTCTGTGCATGCCAAGACAGGCACTGCTGCAGCTCTCTCATTGGTGACTGGGTGCTTTAACACCATGGCAGCCCATGAATATGGGCGTGTGGGCAGCTGTGTGCAGTGTTTTTGATGAACAGAATGACAGGAGCCTCCCATCACAGTGATTAACATATTTTCCCACTCATCTTAGACCAAGACCATTGCACACTTAGTCTTTTGCACATGTTAGTGGAAGTGTGTTTCCTCCTTCCTCCCCTCCAGTATATCAGTCCTGGGGGCTGATACAGAGGCTGCTGGAAAGAGTCAAGGAGTATTACAGACTTCAAGCTGACCACAAACACATTCACCCTACTCATGCTGGAGATACACCACACCACCTCTGCAAACATACCATGGGACTGTGCCAATTCACTGCAGAAGAAAAGGAGGCCTATTGTTAGCAGTTCATCCAGCGTTTGCCAGTGAAAAGGAATCATGTCTGTCACCTTTGTCAGGATGTGAACATGCATGAGCCAAATTAGTTCAGACAATTGAGGGACATCTTGTTTGCCAGGACTGTGCCCAACAGTCACATGAGGCTGAGGGCCAAGGCAAGTGCTCTCCTCTGTGGGGGCAGCTGTGTTGCAGCTGGTCTATCCCTGACATATGGTGGGGCATGATGAGGGGAGGAAACATCTGTGTTGGGCCATAAGACACAAGTGTGCTGAGAAGAGATGTTCGCATGCTGCTTTTCAGTAGACACCCCAGGCCTCTCAGCACTACTTGGGGCCTGAAGACCACAAGTTCACTTTCTGTCAGCTGTGTAGGCGGTGCTGGCTCCCATTTCTGTGTTTTTTCTCCTCTCTCTTACACAGACAAAACATACTGTTCACCTGCCCTCACACATCTTGAGAGCATCTGCTGTCTCTGCAGGGCTCAGAAATTAGAGGACACTTACATGTGCAAAAACCAATTGGCAAAGAACTGTCTGCTTCAAGGGTGAAATTGATCACCTCTGCCACACTGGGAGGTTCTGACCTGCCAAATCAAGCTGAAAGAAGAAAAGAGCTTCAGTTTAAATATTACCCAAGTCCAGGGCTGGTAGTACTGGGTAGAAGGGCAACAGAAAACTGGCAAGAGAGGAAATTTTTTCCCCTTTGACCAGCTGTCATTAACCAGTTATAAATTGGTTTCAGATTGTGAAGCAGAAGGTGATGAACACCTTGTTATTATTTGTGCAGCCTCAGCTTTCCAAAGAAGAACCTGAGTTACCCTGAACAGAAGCCTACGAGTTACCGTATAAATCAATACTCCCACTCCTGCTAATCACCAATAAATTATTTAGCCATTCCCAACAGTTCCTAACTGGGCAAACTAGAGAACTCAGATAAATGAACCAGCAGTCAGCTCTGCCCATGTTGCAACACACTGAATAGCAGCATCACTTTTTATGTATTTACATTAACTTTTTCAGAAAAAAAGCCCCAAAAACAAAAATCAGGATAATAGTGAGAGATCTGGACTTTCCATGACACTAGCAGTCATTGTAGCATAACAAAGAACTGCTAGGCCTGGAAACATCTTCTTCCATGTTGGAAGTGCTCAAAATATGTGTAAATAATTTTCCAAATATCAGTTTTATTTGTCTTTAAGGTCAGACACGAAGACAGCAAAGCTACGCATCTAATTTTTACAGCCTATTTTATACTCTTACTCCCTGATTTTCCTTATTCACCTCTTCTTCCCTTGCATTCTATTTAATACAGATCCCAGCCAGAAAGAGCACATGCTTTTTAGTTCTAATTGTTATTCCTTTTTACAATAAATTTATTTGCATGATATGATTATCAGTTCAAGAAAGCAAAACATTTGTTTTCCACTCCACTGTTTTGCTTATGGTCTTTTTTACTAGTATTCTTCACTCCCTCACTCATAAAAGTAGACTCAAGCCCTAAAATCTTCCAACTCTCAAAAGCCATGAATTGCTGAAGAAACTCTATGTCTGTTGTGCATGTCAATTTATGCTCAAGAGATTGAAGCATGGGGCTCTTAGCATAGAAATTAGTTGGGTAGTTCTTCAGGTGTTTGCTTCAAATATTTTTCTTTCTTTCATGAAATCTTTCCTGCCAGAACTAATGGTTTATGACAAATATTAATAAGCTGCTTTGGTAAGCAAACCTGGGAGCTGGTTAAGTAGAGTCTGTCTGTCTACCCTGTTCTGAGTAGATCCAAGATTTTTTTTTTTTTTGGCCTTTATAAGGCCATTAATTTTTTTTTTTAAACATAAGATTTCTCACCATTTAAAAAGGAAATTATTATAGCCATTAAAAATACCAATGGGAACAATCAAGAGGCACTGTGAATCACCTTTAGTGATCATATTGATTTTCGAGTTTTATGAATCATTTAACACATAGACTTCTTCACTATGAACTCAGTTGTGGGAATTTGTTGAGACTTAGCAGTAGCAGGTGCAGGACTTGTGTTGCGTATTCCTTGCTGACCTGTTCAGTGTTTCACAACTCTCTGCGGATTTTATGCAGGAGGAAGGCACTGGTAAGCTGAGAGATCTTCAGATGCTGTGATGGAAGGATATTGCTGAGCTGTGCATGAGTGATCTTAAACAGACTACTAAGTCTGACATGTTTTGGGAGCTTCAGGAGCTCAACAGACTCATTAGCCTTTCACAAGCCTCTTGTGCACCTTTACCTTACAGTTGCAATGAACAGAAGGCAACAAAAATGGCATCAGTCACTGCTTTTAAACTGAACCTCTGCTCTGATACACAGTGCATGCTGCAGGGCCATATGTGCCCAGGTGGGAAAAGCAGAAGATACAAAACTCTTCTCCCTCAAGTGACCAAGTGATGAGCAAGTGTTTCAACACTTCTTGCCTCCCAAGGGTCCATCTGGGATTGAGCTCAAAAGAGCAATGGGAGTAGGTATGTAGGTAAACAGGATGGTTGCCAGGGAGGGGAAACTTAAACTGGAGTCTTGGGTGGGCTGGGCGGTGCAGGAGAGGTACCTGCCTGCCTACTGTAATGCTGCAAAAATTCTGAGTGTACTGCTGAGGCACTCCATGGGCCCTGCTGGCTCATCTGGCTTCGTGTCTTTGGTGCAAAACCACCATGAGTAGTGGTAATGTCCTGTCCCTGCTGCATCTACATGTTCCTAGCCTTAAACTCCCTGGGGAAAGGGAATGGGGGTGGAGTGTGTGCAGGCTGTTGCACCCATGCTGATGGGACTGCAGGGCGATGCTATATGCTGGGGGCTTCCGAAGCTGTCACTGCTCCCAAACAGACTTCATCACAACCAGTTGCCTGTGGAGAGGTGCAAAAACTCATCAAATCCAGAAGGCATCAGGATTTTACCATGAAAACAGGTAAGGCATTTCTAATCCACTGCATGAACATGAACCGTCAACAAAATTTTTAAGTGTGTTTTAATGATATTTTCAGTTTTGGACAGATTTAATCCTGAGGCTTCTTCTCAGTAGATTATTTTCCTTTGACCTTTTGAATGCTTATAGCCAGCTCATCTAATCTTGACGAGGTCTCTTGGCAGAAGGAAGCACATACCTTCACAAAGTGGCTCTTGTATTGTTTTACTCTGACCTTGAAGGGTTTGGTTGAGAGCAACAGATTGTGGAGGGATCACTAATACTGATTAGTATTGTTGCTGAACCTTGCTTTGAATGTCCATGTTTTGAATCTAAATCAAGGACTTGGATTTAATGATATATTTGTTCACAATATATTCATAGTAGAATGACATGAATTAAAAAGAAAAAAACTACACTTTTAACAGGGCTGCAGTTTGAGGGACACTTTTAGGAAAGTGCCAGAAAATACCTGAAGGCCTGCTTCTGCTAGAAGATAAGAAGATGTTTGCTGTCAGCTGCCCAAATGAACAAGAATTCAAATAGGATCGTCCTTTGGACACCAAAGACCAAAAAAAAAAAAAAGAGTCTGCCAT
>VXBC01004518.1:123725-140133 GCA_013399945.1 Ploceus nigricollis
AAATAAATTAAAAAAAAAAAAAAAGGAAAAAAGAAAGGAGAAAGATAGCTCTACACACCAGGTCACAATTTGGTGACAATATAGAGATTTATATTTGTATGTAGATATCTTCCTCTTTACCTAAAGTGACAAACAGAGTGATATCTAGAAATATATACACATAAAGTATAGGTGGAGAGAAGGGCTGGGACAAATATTTCATAATTAATTGATTCTCTCTCTCTATTGGTGATTCAATTAAACATAAATGTTAAATTAAATTATTTGTATATAAAACATTCTTAGGTGCTTTTCTATAAGTTACAGAAAGATACACATAAGCTGCAAGAATTAGGCCTCTGGATAGATTTGATTTGTTCTGTTTTCTCACGTATTCCAATCAATGGCCTCACTTACTAGCAGCTTCCATAATCCTTGCTCAAATATTCAGTGTTTAGAAAACATCAGCCAGTCATCACTCAGAACCTTCTACAAGCAAACAAAAAATCCCCACAGACCTTGTGCAGAATGCATAGATGGAAAAATAACACACCCATCATTTCCCATTTCTTCTCCTGAGACATATGTTTAAAAGATGGCAAAATAGTCACTTGGTTGCTATTGTGAATTTCACAGTGTTTTCCCTGCAACATGTAGACTTTTTTCTTTTTTGCTTCATATTTGTGATGAACAACACATCCCCCCACCCTGCCCAAATAAAGGTGTTTTAACTAAGGCTCTAAAGGACCTCTTATTCAAAGCAGCAGTGGTTTATTCCAGCCCTCACAAAAAGAAAATACAANCAACTTCCTGTGCTATCGAAACCTTCATCTCTCTTTAGCAATCCCAACCCAACTTCCTCTCCAGTCCCTCCCCTCTCCCCTCCCCCATATTTTATAGCAGTATTTGAAATTCAGTTACAGGCCGCAACAACCCAAATGTGGACTAGTTCTAGCACATATACATTATGCCTTAGTCATTTGGGTTATTTAATCTTTTAAAAGTGTTTTGCAAAAGTCTACATCAACCACAATCTCTTATAAAGGTGGGGAGGGTACAGACAGAGAGAGGAAGAGAGGGAAAGAAAGAAATAAAAGAGAAGGAAAGAACGAGGAAAGACAGGAAAAGCGAAAAAGGAAAGAAAGTGATAAAGAATAGCAAGGACCAAAAAAAAGAACAAGATCAAAAATAAGCAGTTACTTATTAACCTGTAGACAATATATAGATATGTTGTTTTACAGGTCAAAATGAAGGCAGTCCTTTTAAAAGTGTACACTCCATCAGGCATCATGGGATGCTGTTGCTTTGCAAGTGTCTTTCTCCACGGCTAGTTCTGAGTTCTGCAGATCTATTGAGAGTGAAGGACAGAGTGTGACAAATGCTACTATTATTACTCCTGAATGTCAGTGTTCTCGTTGTTCTCCAAGTGATGTTGCAGTGTGAATAGTCCAGCTCATTCTTGGAATTATTTCATTACTGCAGGCAAGTACAAAATGCTAATGGAGCTGCACTGTTGTGCTAGAACAATAAAACAACAGGAGCACAAACCCAGAAATGACAGTAAAACAAACTCTGTTTTCTGAGCTTGGAAGCTTATCTGTTAATTTCACTGTGAGAAATCAACAAGTGAGATGGGAATGGAAAAAATGTTTTTATGCAATCATCTGGGGAAGAAAAGTGCTCATTGTTAAATCTCTGGCATTCTAGCACTACCTCTGCTGCACACCAGTTAGAAAGCTGAATCTTACAAATATAGAAAAAGAAATATCAAAAGAAAAAAAATTTGGTTACTCAGCAGACGTTATCAATTTATTAGTAGCACTCTAACCATAATTTGTAATAACAAAGGTGTATGTAAATTTATACATATACACACAGCCCATACATAATGTGCATGCATGTCTGCACATATATCAGTAAAATACAACAGACATAGGCATACATGTATATGCTATGTGTGTGTATATATATATATGCCATATGCAAATACACATATATTATATATATATATATATGGTCAGCTCATAGCACAGTCCAGAAAGACTTTTTAAATGAGCCTGATTGTCATACTTACTCAGTGTACACGATTTACCTGACAGTGCAAGCATGATGAATATGCACATATACTCACCCTTCATTGTGATTTGAACATATTTCTTCCACTTCTTTGCTCACTCTGCTACACGTACCCATCTTTTCATGAACAAACTCAAACTATGTATAGCTACAGTTTACAGCTTTTCTACTGTGATTACACATTTTATGCACTATCAAGAACATTAACGATATAGGTCAAGGTTATAGATGGTGGCTCTGTAGAACATTTGGTCCTTTAGAAATTTAACAAACTGCTATGTTATTGCACAATGCATTTTAATACTATTTATTCTCTGAAATGATTCTAAAATCTCACTAGTAAATCAAAAAGAAGATGCCACTAAGTACATTTTCAGGGTCTTGTGGTTATTTTTGGTATACATTCTTTCAGTGCTTGCAAAACACACCTGCTTGCTTTTGGGCTGGAGACTCTTTTACAGTAAAAGCATTATCTCAGATGCCTTTTTCTTCACCTCAGAAGACACTAAGACAGAATATGCAGGTAGAAACTTAGCAGCCCCCTCCACCAACTGCACCCTCTTCCCACTGCACAATAAGAGGACTCGGATATCTTTCTTTTCCACCACTGTTATTTTGAAGATCAATTTCAAATTCCTTTAAAATATAACATTCGTATTCTCAAGAGAATGGGTTTCACTGGATGCTCAGTCTTTTTCTAGTTTCCTGTGAGAACTTCCGAGACAGTCTGGATAAAATCTTAAGGCCCATTTTGTAGGAATCTTCCTCTGGCTTTTTATGTATTTCCAGTTCAGTAGCAGTTAAGAAATAACATCTAGTTTATTAAAGAAATACTGAGTATGGCTTTATAGTTACACTGTCATGTTTATTTGTAATGCTGCCTTTTCAATGACATTGAGAAGGGTAAAACTTCATCAGTGTCCAGTGAACTGTTTTCTTCTGAAAATGTTCAGAATTTTTATAAGCTAGCTCTAAAAGCTTCTGAAGGAAAAACTTAAAGTGCCTCTATAAATAATACATGCGAGCAAATTATATATTAAATGTGCTATGGGAACACTTACAAAAATAAAATGCTTAATTTATTAAATAAAATATCCCCAACACGAAGATGGACTATTTTGATCTGGCTCATATCAATAAGAAATAATAAAAAGAGAATATGGAAAGAAAGATCACTTTTTTGCAATAACGCCCCCTCACAGAGGGAGGCAGAAGTCTTGAGGAATAGGTAAGGTAGGTTTTCATTTGTAAGAATTCATATTAAAAATAATCCTAGCTCTAAATTTCAAATTGTCAACTTCTAGTTTGAAAAACAACATGTATGCTCATGCAGCGGTCATCAACACAGTGGCCATGCAAATGTTATACACATACAATGCCAATCCAACCAAAAATAAATTATTTAATAAAGTGTGTATGTTGGTTATGACAGCAATAGTACCAATACAAAAATGACGCTGAGGTCAGAATCTTTGCACTCTGAATAGCAAGCCATAACCACAGAGTAATTTGTTTTTTCTAGAGATCTTTATCCCCTGCTATGTCTCAAACATAACCAGTGATCTCCGTGCTTTAGATTATTCATGTTATATCAGCCTATAATATCTATAACATTGTAAAGGCATTTTAACATGGCTAATGTCCTCCATTAGCCCCTTCTAATGAAATATAGGTTATATCATTACGAGTTTGCTATGTCTACTAGGGTGTACTATGAGATGAGTGATTGTTTCTGCACAAAGGGCATTAGTCGACAAAGACCATGCACAGTTTTGCTTGCACGGTTAAAAAAAGAAAAAAGAAAGGATTGAGGAAGGAAGGAATATGTTGCTGGACAAGCACAGTATAAGATACACGTGCCTCAGCATTTATAGTTTGTCCTATCAAAATCCTTAGTGTCAACATGTAATCTTGAAATTAATATTGTATGTAACTAAATCTAGCTTCAGCCTTTACTAAAAAAGACTAGCTGGAGAACATTTTTACACCAGTGGCATGACAATATCCTACCAGAAGACAAAAAAAGGGTATGTGTTTAGTTTATCATGTTGTAACACAATTGCGTGCAGTGCAGGCAGCATCTTATTTTGTTTTACTTGATTCTGGCAATGAATGGTGCTGGCAAAGCACCTCCTTAAACAATCTCTTTAGTCCTCAGAAAGACTCTTCAGGGAAATAGCTAGACCCCTTCTTGTCTTCCATCAAATCATTTCAGTGTTTTCTTGTAGAGTTGGATGCCACCTGATTTTCCAAGGTCCTCCAGATAGTGTATCACACAAGAGTGTCTTCTTTCTATCTGGCTTTATCTCTGAAAAGAACATTCTTCATGTAGAGAACACCAGTCTTCTTTTTCCACCCACAGGCTGAAGCAAAAAAAAAGAGGTGAATCCATAGAAACTCCCAGTAGCTATAAAGCAGAAATCACAAAGTTTTAGTCAAATATATTTTTCCCTTTTTTTCATCCACATCAAAGGCATGAATACACCAAGGCATTGTTAGTTGTGGTGGGCAAACTGAAGAGTCTGCTGATATAACAGATTGGGTTTTTAAGGCCTTTGTCTATGCAGAGTTACAATAATGCAGAAGCCAAATTGATTAGAAAGACAGGAGAGAAGGAAAAAAAAGATAGAAACTGAGAGAAAGAGAGAAGATACGTCTTGGTAATGTCTAAAAAGTCAATACTGTGTCTACAGATGGAGAAGCACACATTGCTTGCCCTTTGAAAGCTTCTCCGCATCTTTGTCATTAATACTGTCAAAGTTAAGAACACATTTTAATGTAGTTCAGCGGCAGTTGAACACATTTATTCCCGCAGCCCAGAAGAAGAAATGCTAGGAGACTTTAGCCTAAAATATCCAAGTAGACTGGAGATGCCTTGGCCAAGTTCTGAAGGAGGGAGTGGATTTCTTTGATGTTGAGCCTCATGTGAGGCTCCCGTTGCCAACAGCCCAGCATCAAGTCATACACTTCCTTTGGGCATGTGCGAGGTCGCTGCAGGACTCGGCCCTGAGTGATGCACTCAATCACCTATGAGAAATCACAAGCAAAGGATCAACACAGCTGTGCCAGCTACATAGAGTTCACCCATGGAAGAGTTAATTTTAACCACAGCAGCCTTACTGGTGGCTGTCATGCAGCCATCTCTGGAAAGGACTGCTTTTCTAGGCAGATGAATGAGCAGCAGTATATGATCTGGAAAATTCACTGTAATGTAAGTGGTCAAAGAGTAATAACTTCACTCATGTTAAGTTTATCCACATTGACCACTCCACACATATGGAAATTGGAGCTGGGAATTAATCCCATAACTTCTCTCTCTATCCAACTACCACCTCAGAGGGAGTTTCAACCTGCTCATAGAGCATCAGTGCTTTTCCTTCTCTCTACTCTCTGCAAACTTATGAGTATCACTGTGGCTAATCTCTGGAAGGGAGAAGTCTCTTGTGACTGCCTAGAAATCAAGAGATATCTTGATTACTTTCAAACTAATCTGTCCGTGGTTATGGACGACTACTCTGAAACAGTACCATGTATGATACATCTGTTCAGGAGATAGCTAAGGTCCTTTTCATTGTCTCATGGTCTACCCAGAGCAGACTCTATGCTATGCAAAGGAAAAAATTAAATTCCAACTGTTCTAGTTCTGCTTGAACACCTTCCAGCCATTCAGGGGAGAAAAGGGTGAAAAAGAAGAAATTCAAGCATATGGTTCATGACAACACAATAAATGCCATATATGTGTGTCAGCCTTTAAGAAATAAATTTGTTGCTGTCCTTTTTCCAGAGAAGCCACACCAATAGTTAGCATAACAACTTTCCCAATTCAGTTTGAGAATATATTACACACACCTCATTGTTTGAGAGCTGATACCATGGCTGCTTGCCATAAGTAAAGATTTCCCATAATACAACCCCCAGGCTCCAGACATCACTTTCTGTGGTGAACTTCCTGTACATTATACTCTCTGGAGGCATCCAACGAATGGGCAGCATGGTGTGACCCCCAACCTGAGAAAAACAAATAAAAGAGTTAGAAATAGTTTATTCAGACCTTCACAAGGCAGTCTGATGACATCAAACATGGAGAATCCATGGCTTCTTTTTTTTCCATCTGGTAACATTCACTTTGAGGACCTTTGAAGAACAGCAGATTCATGGTTCCAACTCCTCTCCCCCAGCAACAATCAGTACCACACAATACTTTCCTCAACAAAAATTTCAAAAGATGTTGTTTCTGAAGGCTGAACTAATCTTTAACGTTTACTCGGCACACCCTACCTAAGGAACAGGAAAGCCTTTATTACACTACCAACCAACTTTGAATTAGGCCAGTTTTACTCTCTACTTTAAGACTCAAAAAACTAATGGATTCATTAAATGAAATCTGGACAGATGATTCTCTTAGAAACTCAGCAACATCAACTGAAATATATGAAGACACCATGGTCTGACTGTATGAAATGGTAGGATTGGATCTGTATGGTTGAATATCCTAATTTTGACTGAATTAAAGCAATGCTATTTTCTGTTGTTAAGTTCCACAGTTAATACATCAACTTATTTTGTTCCATGTTAACTACCCTGTACATTAAAAAAAAAAAACAACCCAGTCCTTTGGATATGTTCCCTTGATAATCAACAACTTGTAAGATATGGATTCCTACCCCAAATCAACTCCTGTTGAATGGGACCTTCACTGAATTAATGCCTTTCTGAGAGCTTTCAAAACATTTTTAACTTTCCCCAGAAAATTAAACTTCCTTAGACTTAGGTTTCCTAACCTTAATTTAAATTTTTTAAAGTATTTTGTTTCCAAGTTCTAAACAATTTATTCCTGGCATGTCCCATTCTGGTTGGATCATATCAATAAAGAAATCTATTTAAGTAATTATTAAACAGTGTAACTCCTGAGATACTGTGATAAGGATATACAGATATGCTAGTTACTTTTGTACCATGAGAGCTGAGAATATTTCCAAGGGAGATTAAAAAAAAAAAAGCTTTTTCAAGGACATCTTACTCTTGATTAACACATTTTCCTTTCTGAAAATATATTTAGTTACGAAACCACATTTACACTTTCAGGATTCTGTCGATTCAAAATACAATTTCTCCTTTTGGGATGTAATATTTGTTATAAATAATAGCCTTCTTGTTCTCATGTTCAAACAGCAAATGGAAGAAAAACCCAACAGTCAGGGTTGACATTATTTTTAAATCACACAAGATATCCATTACCAGTTATGGTAATGCTGCACTAACACTGAATTGTCGACAATTCAGTGTTAGTGCAGCATACCAAACACAGCAATGGCTGTGAGAGCTCAGTCCTGTTCTGTGCATTACTACAAGTCCACGTTCTGTTTTCATAGAAACAGAAAGTCATGCTAAAATGTTCACAGACTTAATTTATTATGAGGCCCTTTTTCTACTCTCTCCACATGAGATGTATGTGAGTGATGGAGGAATATGACTTCGCAGGTTGTTGAATGACAGGCAGGGCTCCTAATTTCACTTCCTGGCTACACTGTGGATGTGCTTCTGACTCCATGCAGGTTGCTATGGACAGGTGTCCAAGCCATTTAAAAAGGGACCCGTTCCTGTCCACTGCATTGATAGAGAATGGATACACATTTTTAAGTGCTTTTTCCAATTTGGCCCATTTGTCTCTACGTTAACAGTTTATCTCCCTGGCAGACAGACTGATTGTAAGGCTCTTTGCTCTGGTATTTTTCATCAACTTTGACTGAGATGCCCCTCAATGATGTGGAGAGTTTGAACACACCAACATGCTGAGATGCAACCAAACACTCAGTTTCCCACTTTATCATAACCTAAACTGACATGACAACCAAACACTTTGAAACCACCACCAGTTTTAAGCCAGTCTTTAGAGGTATTTAATTAGAAAGACAAAAAAGTTAGTCCCTTAGAAACATGCAGCCACATATACCCATTCAAAAGGCAAGTGCCTTAAAAGATGGTTACTGATGAGAACGTTTTGGTCTCATCAAATATTAAAATGGCTCTTACATCTGCTCATCATATAACTTCTGCTACTGGTTTTGTTCAGCAATTTCTTTGACTCATTCCTTTAAAAATTAATGAAAACCAGAGACAATAAAATATGTGACCCTACTTTTTTTTTGTCACATCTTAAATCAAGAGATTTTGAAAAAGCAATTTAAAAAATCCCCAACCACTCTTCAAATCTTCTTATGTTTTATCACTACAGATCCAGTCTATTTTTGGTACGATTCTATGCTGAGTTTTCAGTGTCACTCAGGAAAATGAAGGACAATCTCCTCTAGGGTAACATCACTTCTGGTCTGTAACATCACACACCTAGCTGTCTCTGCAGTCATAGCAAGACTGACTTGTTAGTGTTGACACCAAGAATTCAGTTTACAGATAAGCACAAGACTTAACAGGGCTCACTGGTGCTCTTCCCAGATCATCTTGCCTGAAGCTGTGTCCATTTCTGTCCCTGAAGGCACAAGAGTTCATTGGACAGAGGACTTGACCAGTACTGAGAAGTCCTAAGGTCTCCATCTCTATCATTCATGTTACTTCAAACACCTCAACATCTTTATGAAGACAGAATTTATTGCCTTTCGAAGTACCAACAAACGTATTATACAGGGTGGTCTCCTTGACAGACGGCACTGCAATGAAGACAAGATAACCTGTGCAACACTGATCATCTCTTGTGCATCTACCCATGGTCTTAGAGCACCTTGCACTTCAGTTGAGTTACATGAAAAGCACAAGTACGGGCCAAAGGCACTTCTTCAAAATGCATGTTTCCTTCTCTATTAAAAGTCGGTGGTTACTGAGTCAACACTCACTCAGCGCAGAAAAGCATTAAGGGCTCTGCTATTTGTATGGCTAAAATGAAGCACATACTTCAGAGGTTTTTGAACTGAAGCCTAGGACTTGACACAACTGTTTGCAGGGTGCCTGAAACAAATTGTGTCTGTTGAGAACTTCTTTTGATTTTTATCTTAAAAGGCCAAGCACCCAGGGTTGTGCCATAACAGCAGTGAAGAGAAGTAGGGTGCCTTTTTGCTGGTGTTGCCATACTCTCAACAAGGCTAGGAGGTTTTTTTCCAAGAAGCACCAGTGAATGAAAACATGACTTCACTGACCAAAGTTTAAAGGTTCTGAGTGCTTCAAAGAGATGCCTTCAGCATATCCTTTAATAAGAAACGCAAGTTATTACACACAAAGCTCTCAGATATCACCAGCATTCTGCAGCGTAAAGTCCCTGCCACGCATACTGTAGTTTCAGTGCTGCTTGATACACATACATTTCAAATGGTTTTGTGCTGAACAGGCTACAGTTATGTGTAAATAAAACCTTTATATTCAGTCTAGCTAAAGTTATGACAGGATTAAAAGCATTAGAGTTTTACCTTAATATGCTATCACTTTAAAATTCATAATGTAGCTGTATGACCATTTTATATATACAAATTAGAGTAGATTTTCTTGATACTTACCTGAAAGCAGCTGCATTATCACCATAATACCATACAATACACAATTCTGTTTTATTTAGAATTGTACTTCTACAGAAATATGGACTTAAGAACTTACTTCTAAACGCCAGTTTATGAAAGTACACCCTAGCCCAGCTATAGCCTGTCATTATATTCTAGCTAGCTTTTACTAGCTGCTTTTACTAGCAATACTGGGCTAGAAAACCTGGTGAATTAGCCACTGCAATGTGCAAACAATCCACGGGGAGGAGACTGCTATGCCCAATCAGTGAGCTGTCATGCTTGCCAAAGAAGCTCTTCTAAGGAAAAACTACCACAATGTCCCATGTATGAAATGTTGCACTTTCAACAATACAGTCCAGTTTACACTTGTCACTGCTTTAAGCAGCTATCTTTTCAATGAATTTAGCACTTTGAAAGGTGCCAGAGAAGCTGGCCTTGAACATTGTTTTAATCTATTTGCAAACATTAATCTTCTAGGGCTGCTATAGAAGGACCATGTCTTAGTCTTGAAGCAGGGCCTCTAATTTCATAGTTTAAGTTCTTCCAATTAAAAACATTTCTGTCTATACCCCGACATGTTCACTATTCCAACTTCATGGCCCAGCTGCCATAGAAATCCAAGGCCTTATTGTCTGATGATTGTGAGAAAATCGATAACTCTCGTACAGAGAAAACCAAATGAAGCCTTGTACTCCTGCTGGAAACACAAGACAGTGGGTGGAGCTGCGGGAAGCCAACCTACATATGGAAGGCACAAGGGGTATGTGGGGCTGCACAGATAAGACACAAGCCACAGGCCAGGAAAGGCACAAGAAATAATCACATGGAATCATCACACAGACTCGCCAAAGTTGTGAGAGACCTGAAAGGTCATCTATTTCATCATCTAGTTCATCATCTAGTTCTAGATCATTTAGCATCACCATAATCACCCCTAAACCATGTCCCAAAGTGCCACATCCAGATGCCCCTTAAACACTTCCAGAGACTGTGACTCCACCACTTTTCTGAGCAACTTATTCCAATGTCTAACCACTCTTTCAGAGAAAAATTATTTTCTAATCTGAACCTTCCGTGGTGTAATTTAAGGCCATTTCCTCTCATCCTTTCCCTTGAGACATGGTAGAAAAGAACAACGGTCACCGCACTACAGCTTCCTTTCAGGCAGTTATAGACAGCAATAAATTCTCCCTTCAGCTTCTTCTTCTCCAGACTGAAAACCCCCAGATCCTTCAGCTGCTCCTTGTAAGACCTGTGCTCCAGTCCCTTCACTAGCTCTGTTGCCCCACTCTGGACACACTTCAGTAGCTCAGAGCAAGGGCCCCAGAACTGGACACAGGATTTGGGGTGTGGCTTTACGAGTGTGGAGTGCAGTGGGACAATCACTGTCCTCGTCCTGGTGGACACACTGTGTCTGATACAGGCCCGGATGTCACTGGCCTTCTTGGCTACCTGGGCGTGTGCTGGCTCATGTTCAGCTGGCTGTTGTGACCAGTACCCCAAGTCTCTTTCTGCTGAGCTGCTCTTAAAGCACTCCTCTCCCAGCCTGTAGTACTGCATGGGGTTGTTGTGACCCAAGTGCAGAACCCAGCACTTTGCCTTGTTGAACCTCAGGCAGCTGTCCTTAAGCCAGTCCATCAAGATCTCTCTTGCAGAACCTTCTGACCCTCAGGCAAATCAACCAGTACTGTTGCTAAGATGCCCACTCAATCAGTTCACACCAGGTTTATGCCTTATTCATTTGAGTACCATGAGGAGGGACTGGCTGCTCCTTTGCAATGCATGCCAGCTGCAGCCCTGTCTAACTGCAAGTTCACCAGGGGCTTTGGGGCTACACGACCCAGCTGTAGGGTGCTGCAGCGTCTGGCAAGGGACAGGACAGAGACCAGTCAGAACAGTCTTCCTCCTAAATGCCAGTGATCATGTCTGGGGAGGCTCCAGCACTCCTGGAGAGGATATCAAATGGAATTCCCAGCTTTTGCATACATTCTGTTACATAACCCTTTTCTGATTATCTTTTTTTCCCCCCCCATTTCTGGCTTTAACTAGTAGATTACTCTGAATTCATGCACTAAAAAGCACAGCAACCAATTGCATAGCCTTGGAAAACAGACTTCCTCATTAACATTTCACGTTCCCATGTTCCCACGATTCCTGCAGAGTGACATTTCAGTAATGTGTCATAGCACTTTGTATATTCTGTAAAGACTTGTGATGCTTTTTCTGCCAAGAAGATAAAAGTAATCTCTTTACTTTGTTAGTCCAGTGAAGCTGAATGACTGTCAGGGTTCAGCCCTGATGCTGTCCCAATGTCGTGTCTGGCTTGTCTGGTGCATCTTTCCAGAATCCTGCTGTTTTCAGGCCTTTTGAAACTCAGGGTGGTAGACTTGAGTGTAGCAACATAGTTCAGCATATGTCCAAATTAAAAGTCATATGACAAGTATATATTCAGTCTCTTTAACACAACCACACCTGAGTCCGTCAAACTAGAAAGAAGCTGAATCTTTTGAATCATTTGTTCACCCTCTCCTAAAAAAAATCCTGTATACTTGCAAGATAACGCCATTTTTCACTATTTATATTTTGGTCTTCTGACTTGTTTCCCCATCTCAGGATGATATAACTGCAAAGAAATGTTCTCTGCAAAAATTATCATGTCTTATTGCTAAAACTGAAAACCTCTCCTCTCTTGCTGAACATCTGCTCTTTCCTCCTCATAAAAGATGGCAAATGTTTCTCTTAGAATAGGGAAAAAAACCCAAAACAATAATTGCTATTTTCATTTCTTTCATGCCCTGGCCTTGCAGACGAAGTCAATGTCTTCTCTTGAAATATCAGTCCTGCATGTCTACTTGCAGAAAAGCAATATATTATTTTCATAGTTATAATAAGCCATACCACTCCAATGCAAGAGGTTACTGATTTATAGAATAAGGCATATTATTAGACAATAGCTAAAAATGTGTCCTTCTATTTTCACTTTTAACCCTGATTTGCTTAATCTGTATTAAAAGGGGCTTATGTCTAAATTTCTTAATTAATTTTATCAGTGGTTTTGTCAGAAAAGAGAAACGTGGTCTACAACATTTATTACACTGTAAATTCTCTCTGCAACTGCTCAACATCAGTTCATTATTGTGTGGTAATTTTGTGTCATGGAGATAAAATACTTCTCATTATCCTCTATAAAACCACGAGCAGTGTGGAGAAGATGAAGAAAGACCAGTTACTCTGATGTTCACATAACAAAACAACCAGAAGGTACCAAAAAAAGTGTAAATGGCAGGTTCATAATGAACAAAAGAGGCACCCTGTCACCTAATGTACATTTGCTTGTGGAACTCACTGACATGAGATACTGCCGATCACTTTTTATCTGGGATCAAAAAGTGATTAAACAAACTGATGAAGGATAAAATCTGACAAGGACTATTGAATATGAGGATACTGTCTCTGGCCCAGGAAGCTCTGGAGCTGCAGAATGCTGGAGGCTAAGAGAGTACTTGAGGAAAATATTAATATATGGTTAGTATGTTTCCATACTATCCCACAGTTATCAGTTTCTCACAGTGACAGGATCCTGGACTAGAAGGGCTTTTGGAGAAATGGTTCCTATGTTTCTGTATAGATGGGCCACATATTGCAATACGCAGTCCTTACTAAACCTCTCAGCAATGCTTATGGAGGGCTAGAAATAATTCTGGCATAAAGATGGAATGAAGGGGAGATACCACATGAAATTAAAATAGGTCAATAATCTAGAGCATCTTGCAATTCAGCATCATCCAAAGATCTTAAAATGTTAAGTTGAACAACAGAAATGGTGCCTATTGTTGTGTTTTACACAACAGAATATCAATTTGGGCCAGACAAATAGGATAATTAATAAACTGTAGTAGTTATTGCACTACAGGCCATTTACTCTTCTAAGAAAACAAGATGCAGTGCTCTGGATGTAAGATCAGATGAGTGCTGTAAAGAAGGTGATGTGATTCACATCTCTGATTAAAAGAAAGATCTCTTATCAGAAAGACAGAAGGGAAGTTAACTTGAGTAGAAATCTGCAGCATTTAAAACGAATGGATAACAACTTTTTGGTGTCACACATGAAGTGTGTATGAACAAAAAAAAGTCTATTCCTTTAAAATACAATTTCTTTTGATTCAAAATGATAATGTATTCTAGTGTTAAACAACAAACAATAGCCTAAGCTAAGTGAAAGGGAGATATGCTGTGGAAAATTGGAAGGAATGACACTTTGAACAGTGCATTTCAGTGAATTCAGTATGGATCTAAATTAATTTCTGAACATGGGAATTCAGGATCCTAGTGAAAAAGCAAGGAGATTGGAAAAGCCAGAGGAGATCTGTTGAATCAGATGGTCCCTCCTTTCTAAAACACTCTACATTCTCCTAATTTTCCATATCAAGTTATGCCACACAGCATATATAGTTACTGTTCACTCCAGTGGCATGACTTTCAGCTCAGAATGTTGAGCTCATATGGGGTTCTTTGTTATTGAAGTCCTTACAAAAAACTTCCACTATATCCCTTACCACTGTTTCCACATCTGAGTGTCTGCTGGTTGTACCAGCAGATGAAGAGAGATATTAAGTACCAGTAGACAAGCAGCTGGAATGACTCATGTTAAAGTCTTCACAGGCTCCAGGATGATCATCTAATCTGTCCAAGTCAACAGTAAAACAACTTTGCAATGCAATATTAATGAATTGCAGCTACTGCCTTTCTGATTTTCAAAGTGGTTTACAATATATCAAATTCCACTTTTATATTAATCCTAAGAAGTTTGGGCTACCGGGGCTAAGAAGGTTTTAAAAATAATCTTTAATATGCACTGGAAAACTGGCTTCTACAAATCTGTGTCACAGCTAAAATTCAAAACTCTTTTGCTTTTTCAGGTGGGGGTTGGAGGTGTAATGTGATGAGATGCTAGTTGAACTAGCTATCAACAAGTTGCAGGCACTTGAGCACAGACTCTGAAAGCCAAATATCACACCACATAAGACAGTTTGTGTTCACTGGGAAATCTCTTACTGCTAATATCAAGTCTGAAAGCTGTTTCTTAGTTACTAAAGATTGCTACTTTTTTCCCATATTTTACTGAAAACCACATTTTTCTTCAAATTTACTGTAGGTTAACATAGCATGTCTGGCTCTATGGGTCATGTCAAATTACATCACAGGAGAAGAGGGGAGCAACAGAGCTTGGTTTGTAGCATTACTTCTCCCTTGTGAGTCACAAAAGTATTTTTTATAATGTACACTGCATGGGAGCACCACAATTTCTAGCTGAAATGTCTCAGATGTTCCAGTTCTTTGAATTTTGTAAGACAGCCTCTTCCCCTTCCCCCAGATGCTAATAAACAAGGCAATGACAAGATCTTTGTACTCATATTCCTTCTCTTCTGCAGTCTTGATGATGTTTTCTGCTTCACACTTTCTCTGGGCCATAATTTGTTTACATAAACTGGAAAACACAAGATAAAAGTTTCACTAAAATAGAACAGAAAAAATCCTCTGTTGTTTTCCCCCCATGAATTCCAGTTTTTGTCTCCTTACTTGTGCCACAACATCATTCTATGGTTTGAAACAGGCATTTGCTCTGAAATGAGGCATCCATCAAACACGCAACACAATCATTAAAAATACAAGTAACTGCTATTACTGGAGGAAAAAAACCCCCTCATTCCTATGGAGCTTGCAAAATCCTGAATTGTTCTCATCAAATTCGTATGTTGAATTATTCCTCAAGCCATGCTTAAAATATTGTTCTTGGATACAACAGCCAAAGTGTAGCCCAAGGAGTGATGAACTCATTTTACAGCTCTTGGACGAATTCCTATTCTGGTGTAAAGGGAAAATTTGCACAAGCAGAGGGCTTGGAACCATAAATTTCGGGACTGGTTTCATATTAAGTTTGGTTTTGTTTTTTTTTGTTTTTTTTTGTTTTGTTTTGTTTTTCTTGTCAGTGCTCATCTCTACCCTCAGCACCGTAATTTTCCATTTGGGAAACAATATCCTGCGTTGTGTATACAATGGTTCTTGGAATTCACATGGCTGCATTTGTTTAACACCAACACTGAGCTTTAAATTCTGCCTGTGATGCTGAAGCATCTTACCTTCTGCTTGTAAAACAAAGCTGGATAACCTCCGGAGAAACCAGCACTGGCAGAAGGTGTTAGTTTAGTAAGAAATGGCCCCTGAAATTTCCCTGGGTGTATCCATTCACCAATGGCATGTCATCAGGGCAGAGGTTTAGCTTTCTGATATAAAGCTTTTTAACTGGCTTAATACCAAGTGATCCTGGGGAACTAAAGGAAGACCAGAGTAAACTTTGAAAGGATTTAGGACTCTGCACCAGCACTGCTGCATTTCAGGTAAGGACTCTGAAGATCTGACATACAAATCTCCACACTACAGATTGTGAAATGTACCCCTCACATCCTTCACCAAATGCTGGTAGTGTGTGAACAAAGAGATGGGCGGAAAAGAAACACACAACTACACCTATTTTCCTTGCTTTTCCCTCATATTTTGTGGTGCCCCAAGGAAGCACTCCTTCTACCTTTTCCTCTGATTGAAGCTACTCCTTACTGTAACCATGCAGCTCTGAGGTGGCTCCATCCTCATACATGCTTATCTTCCTCTACGGATAAATAAGACTCCTATTACACATGGAATCCTCTACTTGCTGCATTTTAATAATTACTTCAAAATAAATATAGAAACATGATTTTAGTTCATCTGCTCCAAAACAAGTAGGATCTGCAGTAAAATGGAGACCTCAAAGGTTAGCTCCAATTAAAAAAAAAAAAAAAACAGGCTGC
>VXBC01004518.1:140166-190997 GCA_013399945.1 Ploceus nigricollis
AAGTAGTTAGGATGAGTAATTAAATTTTTTAGATTTCTACTGTTAGAACTGCATGTCAACTTTATAATCTTCAATATAAATTTTACATACAAATTTCCCAGACTCCAGAGTTGCCAAGATTCATGAAGTCCTGGAGACATTCAGAATAAGCCAAGTGGGAAATGAAGGTACTATGTTGTTAGGACAACATATTTCAATTTTTGAAGGGTTTTCTGAGATTGTCTACAAACCCAGTTTTTTAGACTGTCAGGAATACTTCAGGCTAGGACTTTACCAAATCAAATTCTATGAAAATATGTTACTAAACCAAGTAATATTTCTATTAGGCTGGAACTAGTATTTTGACCTCTGCTCGTGTAATACCTAGATCAATGGATTCCTGATCTACATGAGGCTCCTACACAAGCTTGCAGTGCCGTAATAATAATAGCAACAACAACAACAACAACAACACCACCACCACCACTTTTTCTAGTCACTTGTAAAAAATTACAAATGGGTTCACCATAGCACCTGCAGTGTTACTTTTTTATACCACAGTGGGTTAATACAGCCCTAATACTGTTTGTGAGTCTTTGTACTTCAGAATATTTTTAATCTGCTTTAGATTAAAACTTCTGAAATATTGTTCCATAAAGCCTGCATTTCCTTTTAAAGTCATGCTACTTTATATTACTCTTTGGACATGTTTAGGATGATCCCCACAGAATATTATCACATACACTCAATGATGTTCTTATTAAAATGTTATGTGTTTCAGCCCTCAGTATATAATTTTCTTTGCTTTCTTGCCAGGCAAATCTATTTATTCTTTCTGTGTATTAAGCCATAACATTTACCTAAATAACCTCTGTGGTTATTTCCATCAAACACGTTCCTGGCTCTTGTATCCATCAGGGGTGGTTCTGGTGTTCCCATTAGCCTTGACCCCACACTTAGGCTGCAGCCCCATTTTGTTTTCCTTTCCTCTCTGCCAGATAGCAGTTCTCTTTCAAGACTCTTCAGTCACTGAGCTGAGAGATTTTTGTTAATGAAAAGCAGATGCAACACTTAAGTTCTAATAGAATCTTCTCCTAATAGAATATTCTTCCTACCATGATAATTTTGAGTTTGAAAACCCACTGTATTGTGAAAACACATTCTGTATGATTACTCCAGCCTTCCAGAACAGAGTGTTAATTTTATGACTTTTTAATTTTATCAGTGAGTTTTTGCTGAGTAGTTAACACTGACAAAGGAGACTGCCTTGCTAGTATGGCAAGTACATGTGAACACTGACATTTTAAATAAATGTCCTTCAAGTTGCTGAAGTGTGCATTTATCTGTTTTAAGTTGCTTTTCAATTCTTTTGAACACTTTACATACTCATTATATTTATATATTATATTTACATACTCATTACTATATGAGTGATTGGGTGCTCTGATGCTGAAAACTTTGCACTAGGTAGTGAAAGAACTGGATTAATGCAAGATCATGGAGACTCCATCCCAAAATGTATGCCACTTAATTTTGATATATTACTGTATATATACCTATACATGACACTATAGGGCACTGGACTGTATTTGGTTAAGCACCCCACTGTTATGGTCAGTATGTCACTGACAGAGATGTTTCCAGTTTTCTGTGAGAACTCTTGAGCTGTGGAAATAATCAGGTGGAAGTTAGACATTTGAAAGGCAAAAATAAGGCTCCATGTACTTTCCTTGCCTATTTTGAAGAGATAGCAATGAATATCATATGTGAGCCAACTTGAATCAGACAGGAATTAAGTGTTACAATTCCTGGACAAAATGCAATTCAACTTCTTGCTCTTTAAGGTCAGACAGCTTCCCAGATTCCATGTCCTCCTGTGACAGGAGAACACAATAATGGCAAAAGGAAACCATTGCCTCCATGACTGTCTTAACTATAGCAAAAGTAGAGGAGAATGTTCCTTGTTAAATGAACCTGATATAGGTTACTCCCCCCTAATGTACTTGCTCAAAGAAGGGCCTCTTTATGCTCAGCAGGAGCACTTTAATGAAGAAGCAGCTACAAAATGAAGCAACAACATGGCACCCTAGCTGTGGGGAACAGGGAAAGGAATCAAGATGAGTATGAGTAGAACAGAAAAGAGGATGTGGGAATGGGAAGAACACAGAGGGTGAGCAGAGACAAGACAATTTCCACTGGCTCCTGATGGATTTCACGGGTTGTGAGCAGCCGTGCAAAAAGCCCTGGGCTTTTCAGCTGTCACCAAGAGCAGGAGGGCTCTCTCTCCCTAGGTGAAACTCAGGCAGAGGTCTGGGGAAAGAATCACAGCATGCAGACTAACCCCAAATTTCTACAGGTCCTGAGGTTATGTCTGCCATCATAGGAGTAGACATAATTGTTTTCTCCAAAACAGTAAGTACATTTGCATTCTGTCTTGCAGGAGAAGTATAGCCTTTAGTTATTCTGCATTTGAACCAGGAATTTCCTCTGCTATGTCCAACACTGGGCCAAAAAGCCTTTTCCATTATTGTCCATGTCTTAGTTCCTTTAGAAGCCCAAGTTGAAATACACAACTGGCAAGTTAGGCACCTGTAAATATCTTTATTATTTGTGTCAAAGGCTTGCATTCTGTTACCATGCCTTAGCACCAAGGGTGAAATTATATCTCTGTGGGATTTAAGGCTATGCCATGCAAGTTGCTCACGATGCTCTTGGATGGAGAGCAAGGGAAGAAATACTATTCATCTTCTGCTGATTTTTAGCACTGAGATGCATACGAATCACTACAGTGTATTTGCCACAAATTCATCTGCAGAATAGTTAACTTTAACACTAGTAGTGAAAAAATCTTAATATTTTAATGAAATATTAAGAATGTAATGTAGTAATGAAAAAATCTTATCATTATGATTTGGAAGATTGAAATGTATTTAAAAATTAATGGTTTATGTTAACACGATATTATTCTTGTTAATATTAATTATTATAGTTTTAGGCAGTGTTTATGCAGAGAAAGAGAAAGATGCCATAACTTAAATGAAAGCTAAAACTGCATCTATAAGCATGAGTTGGGATGCTAGTTCGAGAATCCAATCATTTTTTACTGTTCTGAAAAAATGGAAAATCTTTTTCTATTATGCAATGGTATCCAGAAGCAGCCTATGTGCAACCAAGCCCTAGATCTTTTTGTTTTGTTTTGCTGATACAAAGAAGAAGAGAGTAGAATTAAGCTCTGTAAAGGAAGAGATTGTTGTATTTAGTCTAAGGACTGACCACAGAAAAATCACAATAAGTTTTGACTATTATGTTAATACCTTGTGATTTGGAAGAATCATAAGCAGCAGAGGATATGGAATAAGCAGAATAAGAAGTCAACAAGGCAACAGAAAAGTTAACCCTGTACTTTTGATCTGAGAAAGTCTCCCCTTAAAAATCTCTTTCACAAGACGTTCAAATTGATTTAAATGAACTTTTACCTATCTAGTTATGGTACTCTTACTATTCTACTCAACAAAACTATGGTGGTCAGAAAAAGGAGGTCTTGTCTTTGTGAGAATTACTGATGTTTTGAAATACCTTTGATTCTGTATCAGGCAAAAGTACTGAATATTTTCTCCAAATTTTGAGCACAACAAAAAATTTTAAAATGAAAAATGCTGGTGTTTTCCAGCAAAACACAACAGCCAGAGGCTCCCAAACTATTTCAGTTTGAATGAAAATGTAAACCAAAAATTACTCAGATAATTTAAAATAAAAAGTGACTGATGCTCAGTTTAGGTCACGCATTCTGCAGCATGCTTTTTGATACTGTGCATCCTCTAAATGGGTTCAGAAATGAAGCAAAGATCTACAGAGGTCTGCTAAGAGGAATCTCAGCAGAGTCTGCTGCTGGAGGGCTGGGAGGTGGAAGAGATCATTATGCTTTCGAAGGGCAGCTTCCTGCACACAGTGCCACCTCTTTGACTATGTGGGTGTGCAACATTCAGGGGATTCCCAGTGTGTTTCAAGCCCTGGGTAGCTTGGCACAGTGAAAGGTTGGCAGAGGCATGATTAATGGCTTAATGCAATATCACTGGTCTCTAAATTATTTTCATTATCACTTCCAGAAAGAATTCTTCCCCTGCTTGAAACAGCTCCATATACAACTCAGATACTCAAGATCTGCACTGAGAGAAGGTACATTTGACGAATATTCACAGAAAAAAAACCAAAGCTTCACACAAGATAATAAAACACGTCTTAAAACAACTGGATCCCAGATAAAGTAGTAAAATATTCTATAGGGAACAAAACTACATTGAGAAGAGAATGGATTATCTTCCAGCCTAAACAAAAACAAGCAACAACAAAATAATTAATTAATAAGCAAATCTTTCTAATGTTTCTCTAGGCAGACTCTTTCCATGGAAAGTGAAATGATGGTGGAAAGTGAAATTATGGTAGATAGTGATCATGAGTTGTTAATAAAAAAAAAATCTAAAATGCTACCAATCAATGTCCCATTAAGATACTTAGAATGCTCCCCTTTTAGATATTAAATATTGTAACATCACTTATCACAAGAGAACTTAACCATCTAATAATCTCTCCCCGTGTCTTGGTTTTGCCTGTGATAGAGTCAATTTTCTTCTTACTAGCTGGTACAGTGCTGTGTTTTGGACTTTGTATGAGAGTAATGTTGATAGAACACTGAGGTTTCAATTGCTGCTGAAGAGTGCTCACCCTAAGTCAAAGACTTTCCAGTTTCCCAGCTGCCAGCCAGTAGCTGCACAAAAAGCCAGGAGGGAGCACTACCAGGGCAGCTGACCCGAAATGGCCAAAGGGATATTCCATACCACAGAACATCATGCCCACTGTATAAACTGGCGGGAGTTGATTAGGAGCCACCAATCACTGCTGGTAGATGGGCTGGGCATTGGTTGGCAGGTGATGAGCAATTGTATTGTGCGTCACTCTTTTCTTGGGTTTNAACATTTACAGATCCTGCGCAGCTGCATAAAATTTCAGTAAGAGGCAGCTTTACTGAAGTATTGTTAACCCAGGACAAAATGTTGCAACCATTTAACAGAACAGAGAATTTTTTTAAAAGCCCACTGGACTAGACCAAGAAATGAATAAAAAGAGTAATGTAAAGAGAAACTGGATGCTCTACAGGAGGGGGCAGCATATTGCTTGGCATGATAACTACAGTCTAGCAGACCCCTGTCGTCTACTCCTATAAAAATTCACCCTGGTCTTCAAGCTGCATCTTTTCTCTAATCCCGTTCTGCCATGGGCTACAAACTAAGAGGCAGCAGAGAAAATGTCAAGTCTTCAAGTTAAGTTCCCCTACTCCTTCCCCTCTCTGCAGTTTTCTGGCTGAATGTCATCATCAGACCTGGCTGGACTTTCAGAATTTTTGTCCCTGTTAGAGGCTTTCTCTATTTTCACACCCCATTTTTCTTGTGGGGTGGGAATGATGCTGGAGAGCTCATATGTAAGAGAGAGGGCGTGTGTCCCATGTAGGACCCTGCCTGCTGCCCAGCCAGGGACCGCAGCCCTTCAGCTCTCGCCTGCTGCAGCCCTCTTCCCCTGGTCTGCAGCCCAGGAACCCCTACTGCTGCCACTGCTGCCTGGCCCTGCATACTAATTGGCGAATTTAATGACTTTCCCTTGCTCTCCTTCCCTTCTCCTCCTAAGCGGCTGTCTCAGAGCACAGGAGCCTGGCTGCCATGGAAACTGAGCTGTCAAACACCCTGAACCTGTCCCATCAGCCTTGGGAGAGGATTCCAGTGGTGAAGCTCAAAGAAGGGGATGCTGGAGGGGGAACAGAAGTGGAGGAGTGGGAAGGTGCAAGGCTGACCTTGTCAGGAATGGGTCTGGGCTGCTCTGCGAAGGGACTGCCCAAGAGGAATATACACAGGGCATAAGGAATCAGACATTTGGGAGAAAACCAGGATTACCAGCTTTTTTCTTCACAATGATTCAAATTTCTCTCTGCACCCTTTGTCCTATCCATTTACTGTCTGGATCAGATACCCCTAGTGTATGCACATATCATATCATCAAGGGGGTTTTGACAATCCCAAATCTGGATCACACATCTTAAGGACTGTTTTTAGCCAAAAAAAGGGCTGATTACAGCAAGCAAATGGTTTGAGGGGGCCTCAGGCACAAGCTGGCAGAGGACAAGCCCCTGCCTAGGCAATAAGGCTGTGATCCTCTGCCCAGCCTTTCAGTCCTGCCTCCCTTTCCCAGGCTAACTGCTGGACTGGAGTCGCATGAAAATGCAGCATTTGTGGCACGGTCTGTATGCGCTGGTGCCTTTTCTGGGCAGGCACCTAGTTCAACACCAGCTCCGTGTCCAAAAGAATTCTGGTCTCTGCTTCAGGCTGTGTGGCTGTGGGAATTGCACTTTTGTCCTCAGTTCTGTCTCCTGAGGATTTATGTGCATATAATAAAGGTAAAATGAATGTTTGCTTCAATCTTAGCACTCAAATTTCAGCCTTCAAGGGACATTGTCTCTTCTATCCAATCTCCTTGTAAGCTTTCAGGCCAGCAATAGCAAATCTCCTTGTGTGTCTTTTTTCTAAGCAAAGCTCCCTATGATATGATTTATTCATGAAGGGAGCTCTCAGAAGGTCAATAAAACTGGCATGCTCCCCAAAATACACAAACAAAACAGAGAAGAAGAAAACCCCCTCGGTCAGCACTTTTCTGAAGACAAGATGAAGCTGTTTATGTCCCAGGCAGACCCACTTATGCAAGGGACATAACAAATGTTTCAACTCTCCTTCTCTGTTCCAGCCTCTTGAACAACCAGCTTAGTACTGAAAATTTACTTCAGATACAAGGGAGAACTTGCTGTGCCATAAAGTGTCGGAGGGTTTTGGATCTGAAGTACCCAATACACCCGACAGAAGCGCTGCTTGGTATTCCTGTGAAACAGGGGGACCTACTGCAGTGCAGGCTGGGCAGCAGGTCTCAGGCATGACAACAAAGGACACATAGCCCAACTGGCTTCCCAAAGGGATACTTTCTTCTTAGCTAAGACCACCAAAGGAGACTTCTGCTTGGATTGTTTCTTTCAGGGACTTTTATGTTGCCTTGCACCTGATCTTGCCATTGATTTGAAAAGGGAAAAGGACTGACCATTATAAATTTCAGTACCCTAGCTCTGTTACATGTGAGCTGCTACTAACAAATTGGTACATAAAAGATGAATAAATGCAGAAGATTATGTTTGCAAGATATAAGAATGCCTAAACTAAGAAAGAAAACTGTTTAACAGGGTTTGCAGCATTTGTGTAAGCCCCGTGTTCATGCAATTGAGTCATTTTATTGAACAGGAAATAATATTTGAAACAAAAAATGTTAAAGGATTTACAGGAAGAAAAAAAATAGATTTTTTTTTCCCCCCAAGCAAACAGAGAAACTGGTTAACCATACCAGGGATTCACCTGAGTCAGAAGGCATGCAGGTGGGAAACTTCAGGTTTCTCATTAAAAGAAATAGAGAGCTGATGCGTGGAAAAAAACAACCTCTCTGTATCTTTCTGAACAGAGTGGGAAAAAAAATCTGCAGGAAGAGATCCCACTCTATCAGCCCAAAGGTGATCCACAGGATGAGTGTGAACAAAGATTATACATCAGACAAAGCGCACGTGGATTTTCAGAACAAACACCTTTGATAAGGCTATTGAAAAAAAAAAGGCTGCTAGAAGGTTTAGAAAAGGCCTTTTTAGAGAGTGAGAGAGTGAAAACTGGTTAAAGTACAAGAAGCAGTAGGACTTCAAGGTTAAAGTACAGGTAGAAGTAGGACTTCAACGTCACTTCTCAGCTCAGAGAGAATGCAGTAGCGAAGTCCTCAGAGGCCAGTGTTACAACAAGCTACATTCAACATCATCAATAGCCTAGAGATGGAAGGACATTGACAGGTAGTCCAACCTGGGGGGTGGACTAGTTAATGCAGTTAACTAAATGCACGATAAACAGCTGCCACAGAAACTAAAGACAGTGAGCATCCCCAGCATAGGTACCAACAACATGGCACAGGGCATAATTCTGCCACTTTACAAAGGCACGGCCCCCTTACATGCCTTCAGTGTCCAGCTGCTTACAAACTCACTAAAATGATGGATGAAGTGAGGTCAGTCAGCAACTACTGCAGAATAGTCATTAACAAAGTCTGAAGAACTGTAACAAGAGAATACTCAAGAAAATTACCAGGAGATAAATTAAGAACAGATGAAAGTATTTTTAAACAAAATAGGTACTAAAATTCTGGAGCTTGTGTCCACAGAAATGGACAGTACTGGTAGGTGCAAGCAAGGATAATACTAAATCTATGGACTGGTTCACACACAGGCAGTAATGGGAACTGTCAGAAGTGACCTCTAACATCTCACATCCTAATCTTATAGACTCTGGCATAGTGTAAGAAAATGCCCACAAAAACTGGCAAGAGATAGGGCAGGTAACTTATACGAAAATGTGATTCATATCTAAGAACAGGCTCAGTCATTTTTTGGAAAGGGCAGAGAGTCTGCATATTGAACTTGCTTGGGCAGGGTAGGAAGGTCAGGAGAGCATCTGTCTAGTCAGAGAATAGGCCAGAATGGAGAGCCCCATGTATCTGTGAGGTGTCTAATTTTGAAGATGGGCTGAGTTTGCACCAGACTTTATGGCTTATTTTTATGCACCAGGTGCATTTCACATCAGCAGGAATGGGTTAGACCTTTCGTTTGGCAGGAAAATGAAAAATCACCTTTGCATATTGAATTAAAACATAATGAAATGTCTGAAGATCTTTGGCATTTTACAAGAAGTCCTTGGGTAACCATGTTTATGTGGTTAAACATGTGGTTAAAAAAGTGGATAAAGGCAGAAACATTTGTGAATGTACTTCATCAGTGCAACTGCTCACACGTTTACAACTGTATCATTTCTACATAAATATTTTTATATCACATGTATGATACATATGGGTTTTCTCCTTCTGTAGCAAAAGATCCCAGTGCCATTAGCAATCTAAATATGCATTATGGAAAACATTTTTAATTACAGGGTCTTATAATGTTTTTCTATACAACCTCTTTTGAATTCTGCACATTTGCTAGACTGTGCTTAGAAATGAGGGAGCTGTTAAATCCTGTCTTCACATCATCTTAGTGGCACTCTTCTGAACTCACTCCAAGGTCCATGTCCTTATGCTAGGGGCCCCAGAGCTGGATGCAGCACTCCAGATGGGGTCTCACAGAAGTGGAAAACAGCAACAATACAGATTTGGGTATGCCCATCCTCCTGCTATTTCATGCACATGAGAGAACCAGTTTTAGCATTTACACATCAAAAACTATCAAAACCAAATGAGTATCTAAGTCTTTTAATTTCATGACTTTAGTCTGATACACTAGAAACTTTAATGGTCAGTGTTTTTTTCTATAAAGCAGAAGGAAGTGTTGATGTGAAGGACAGGCAATTTCACATCATGAGTTGAATGCCAGAAGAATCTTGGAAGGACAAGTAAACGTCACATTTTGTGTTTCATGGGGATAGGGGATTTGCTATTCAGAGGGTAGTAATCTTGAAATAGCTGTCTGGTAATAACTGTAATTCAACTCACCTGTCCACAGAAGTCTCCAGGCTCCTTTTAAATTCTGAGTAGCTGCTCTTTAAAAGGCACAGAATCATCCTATATAATTGAAATTACAGTTGCAGAGTTTTAGTCTCTGCGATTTCAATGGAGCTAAATTTCCATAGCCACCCTGGGGCTTATGTTTCCTTCAGTTCGAGGCTACCAATGCTTGCAGTGAAGACCAAGATGAGAAAAATGCACCCAGATATGCACTAGAAATCAAACAGCTCATCTTGATGTTATTCAACAGGGTCCCAAATTCAGCAATAGAAGAAAGGATGAACCATTCAATTAACTTCCAGGCAACTTCCACTAACAGAATATTATGCTTTTTCTAGAACTTGTAGAAGCTGTTAGAAAGGTGGATTGAGAGAAAAATACCATTCACCTTTGAGAATAACAGGTATAGGTTTGCTTTATTACATCTTCTTCTGTTACATCCAACAGGAAAATGAGCCTGTCCCTTTCTCTATCCCCACTATGCAAGATTCAGGAAGACTGACAAAGTGTCCTGGTTGTCACATCAGTGTTGGACTGCTGCTGCTGGACTTTTTGATCATATTTGGGATCTCCAGAATGTGAACAGACTTTCAGAACTTGAATGCTGTAATGGCTTTGTACTTTCAGTGAAAGAAGCTTGGAATATTGCATATAATATGCAATAATGAATGTGATGAATTTGCTATACATTAAAACTCCAGGGAGAACCCAGCGCAATCCAGTGTGGAATCCCCAGTACTTCACTTTGCAACAAAGCTGCAATTTTTTGACCTAAAATGAGCTTCCACCTCGCTGAACCAGCAAGGGTTGTAATAACCCTTGTTAAGAATAGAAGCCACCCATGTTCTGAAATGGTCATGAGCTGAAAAGGTAAGTTCAAATTGCCACCCTTCTTAAAAAAAAAGAAGTGTGAAGAAACCAGAAAGGAGATACAGCTGGAGCAGAAGCAGAACCATTACATGTTTTCATCCTCTAAAATCTTCTGACTGTCACTAATAAGTAATGCAGGACACTGGGAAACAAGGTAAAACAGTATTTTCTCCTGCTGTAGTCAAACAGAAGCATCTGTAAAACTAGAACTCAACCTTCCTGGAATGCTGAGGGTTAAAGTTTAATTGTATCTTATCAAAGCCAATAACAAAGAGACTGCATGCTGAACTAAAAGATGGGCTTTTCTTGTCACAATCATGGAGAAGATATAGTTAAACCTGATTTTCTGCTGTGAGTGTAGTTTCATACACAGCGACAGAAGAAGTTCCAAATAAGAGTTGCAGAATTACTGGCAAGTATTTTCATTACTAAGAAATATTTCCAAAACTTTTTTCTTGCCCTGAAAATTCAGCCACTTTGAAATCTCTTTCATAAATACTAACAGCTCTACTTTGAATATTCTGTGCAAACTAATAATGGGGTAAACTGATTGAGACAAAAGTATATTTGGTTCAGATTGCTACTCATGCTGGCACTCTGCTGAACCAAGTACTTCTGACACTACCAGGAGTTTTGGTTCTTTATGTCCTTCAAGGTACCTAAGCTAAGAATTATGTGGAGCACACCAAGTCCTCTGGTCCTCTTGCATCCTAAGGCATAGCTTGTCTACATTGAACCATTCCCTTCAAAAATTGCACAGTACCACGTTAAAATGAGATTATTCTAAGTTCATAGGTTGTCAAAGAACCTCATGCTTTAATTTTTATAAATCTTTCCCTAGCCTCTTGCTTAAATTCTTTAATAGCCAAATTGCATAAATTTGCTCTTAAGTGAGCATTGTTCTTTAGTTGCAACAGTATTCTTTCATCCCTAATGTTTATTTTAGTCTTTTGAAGCACTTATATAGTACAGTTCTTTTAGACTCTCCTTCAACAAAGATTTTAATCAGGAATGCCCTTGTACTGTACTTTGGTTTGGAGAAGTATCCTGTCTTCTCTGCAACCAAGAAAAAAAAGAAAGCTTGTGTTTCAGCTGGAATGTTTCATTAATGAAGTTTGTCCAGTTGCCGCAGAAACATTGATGCTGGCACAGAAAAACAGATGTTGCAGGAATTAGCTGAGGAGGGCAGGACCTCTGCTTTGGGCAGCAGGGCTGGTTTATGCTGCTTTCAACGTTTACTGACCACTTTGTCTCCAATCATAAAACTGGCTGTCAATGTCCCTCATTGCTCGAGGATCTCTTCTCTATGTGTGTTCCAGGTTTAACTTTCATATCCTCTTAGTCTCATTGGCCCCTTTGCCTGTATCTTCATATTTATCACTATCCTTTCAAGACCTGATGTTAGAAATTAATTTTGCTTTTAGGCCAAACTAACTCTCCTTCCCACATCATCCTGTCTGCAGTAGCAACACTTTCCTCCTCATACTCTTGACATTTAAACAGTCAAGAGACTCCTCTTGTCTATTTTGGTATTCTGTTCAAAGCCAATCTCAAATGCTTTTTAGCCCTTTTTACTGTATCCCTGTATTAGCCTTTCCTTCTTTTGTATTTTTGCTTACTTTCCGTGTCCTTTATGAGATGAAATCAATAATTCTGCAACTCATTGCTCTCCACTTTTACATGTGATTTAGGGATGCAATTTCCATCCACTATCTGCATCTTTATTTAAAGAAAATCACATTTTTCCAGTTCTTAAGCAGAACCCAACAACTAGTCCTTTTCATTTTTCAAAGTTGACTTGAACAGCAGGAGGAGGACAGCAAGAAAACAGGTAGTCCCAAAATTTTGGGGTCACAATTATTTTAAAGCTAGGAATTCTGAGATTCTCAGGCAGTTTTAAAATCCATAAATACCCCTGTGAACTTTACTTACAATAGGAAGTTATTCAACTACAGGTGCAGATTAATTGCCTATTTTATGTAATCTGAAGGCTAAACAGATGCAAATCTATTCCTTTTTTTTCCCCCCATTTTTCCTGTCTTCCATCTAAAACAAATGTATTAAGATGTAATAGATTAAAAGGAATAACTAAGGAAGGAAGCTTTATTTACATTTTTTTTGCGACCATGTTAATTAGCATAATGCTGTTTTCCATATTCCTAATGACACAGCTGAAAACATATAAACACAAGCTACGTTTCAAGCAACTAGCTTGGACATTGTGAGTAGCATAGAGGAAGAAGTGTATGCCTTCAGAAAAGGAACATTCATCCTGCTTCTGAATAGCTTTGCAGTCTGCATTAAGCTCGTGTCACAATTTTTGAGCTAGCAGTGTCTGCAGACTAGACGTACCTTCAGTCTCACACTGTACAGTGGAACTGTATAAATCCATGAAACTTGTTTGCATTTTCTAATTTATGCCATTTTATCTGTATTTAAATATGTATTTGAAGGGCTTTTTACCATGTGCAGTACAGCATAACCTTCAGTTTCTTCATTTTCTATTTAGCATTTTATTCTACAAACTAAAGTCGATCAAGATGGAAAACCAGGTTAATACTGAATAACAGTATGTGTGCATATACAAACTCCAAACCCAACAATTAGCCCATTTCCAAATTATGATGGAAATACTTACTGGTCAAAAATGTATGCTCCTCCAAGCATGACTGGTGTAAGAATCACAACTGTGTGTGTCTATGTGAACAGGTAGAAGTTGTGCAAGGATTTTTAATTACTTTCAACAGAATTCCCTTTGCAGAAAATGACGATATTGGACCTATATATTTTAAACAATATACAGTCTCTGTTTTGCAGATTCAAATAGTATCTATTGGTTTTCTGTTGAGAGGCACATTCCACTCACTGTGTATAGGCATTGACCTTTATTTTAACACAATTATGCTTTTCCCACACAACTATTCAACACCAGATTCTTTTCTCTAAAAATGGCTGATATGGCATGAGAGACCAGTCCTAGAATATTTGAGGATACTCAAGGAGCATGGAAAAGTCACGCAATTGAAAACTGCAAAATTCCCTTTTTCATTGGTGCTTTCAATCTAGAAGACAAGACGAGATGTGCTGCCAAAATTATGGCATGAAATATTCAGCTCTATTTTGATCTCTCTTTTTTCTCTGTGTCTTGTTTTGCTAAAGATGATTTAAAACTCTGCTTGCTGAATCCAAAAAACAAACAGCTCATGCATATGACAGGCTGCCAAGAATGCAGGACCCTGCCCTTTGCTTAGCTCACAAGCAAGAAAAATCTTTTACAAGGATAGTGCCAGGCAGTATGCTGCACTAAATCTCATCGTCAGAAAATAACATTGGCAGCATAATCAGCTGCAAAAGGACTGCATGCAGAGCAGTAATTTGCAAAGAGCCCAGCCTATCAGTTAGCCTTCCAAAGCGACTTTGTGGTGACAGGCATCTGGTAAATCAATCTGGAAAGAATCCATATTCTCCAGTTTTATTTTGTGGGCCTAGGCTGAGGCAGTATGAGGAACATAGATGACAAAATCATTAGGACAAATAATTTGTGATCATACTGACAGTCATGCATGTTGCTTCCTTTTTTTTCCCCCTTTATACTGGTTGTGAAATAATTGCAATGTTGATGTGTTATCAAAGAATATCTGGCAATATATTTAATGAGCAGTTCTTTATCTTCTTAAAATTCTACTGCCAAAAAAAAAAAAAAAGGGAATGAAAAGGAGAAAAATGTATTTGCTCTGTTAAGATTTCTCCCTTTCTGTGTACACCATAATCTTGCAGGCCATAAAATAATCTGAAGGCCTGTCTTCACACACACCTTGAAATGGATTAGATGATGTTATAAAAGAGTCCCTTAAGGGCGGCTCAGATGGCATCATATTTTACATATCACTTAACAAAAACCCCAACTTATATTTCCAGCAAAACATTTTGATTTGCTTCATGGTGTGGTATGCAAGAATTGGATCACAGGGGATGTGATTTCTTTTTACCCTATAGATTCAGCAGTGAACCTGGAAGTGAAATCAGATACAAGGCCATTACAAATTTGCAATTAATAAAAGTAAAATTTCTGTCCCCAGTAATGTCAATGCCAGTTTGCTCATTTGTCTGGAAGGTAGACAAGTTTTCATTCTTTGAATATGTACCAATGTCTTTCTGTCTCCTAGAGAAATTGTACAGGCTATAAAACTAACTGCTTAGGTCATAGTAATTTTCAATATCAACAGAAAAGACCCAGTATTTTGTGCTTTACAGTATTGTAGTCTCAAGATTCTTTTATCTCTAAATGGCTTTAATTCTGTTTTATTTTCATTGTCTACTCCTTTATTATACAGGATCAATATTTTTCTAGATGTAGATCTGCAGCATTACACACTTATTATCAATAGTCTCACACTATAGCTCTTTCTTTAAAATCCTGGCTTCTAAGTGTATGATGTGAATAACTGGAGTGAGTACATTCATTTTACAATGTTCACTTCCAGGACTCATATTCATGAAAAAAAGCTTGAACATGTGGAAAAAGCTTGAACTGCGTGGAACAGAGGACTGAAATATAGTTTGATGAGACTCAAAAATCATGGATTTCTATAATTGAAACTTCTTCTGAAGCATTGGGAAATAGCTTGAAGACAGAAAATATAAATGTTATACCTCTCTGGAGATCAAAACAAGTATAAGACTAAATAAGGGAGTAGTTTTGAAATTTCATTTGCATCACCTCTCAGTGTTTGTAGCTCTATCTGATCATTTCAATGGGTCTGACTCTGCTCTCAGCCCAAACATCTGAGACACCACTATGGCAATATCAAGCCCTGGATGAAATGAACTGTGGAAGAGAAATAGGAACTGACTGTAGATCAAATTTAATGTAAGCTCTTCAAATCCTCATGGGCTGGACAGCAATGTTGCAAGAATATTTTTAAGGGCAAATAAATAGTAACTTTTGAAAGCAAATTCATGGGTATTAAGCTATTTTTTTTCCTTGAAAGCATTTCAGTACACTGAAAAGAATGAAGTTACTTCCCACTCATACAGCTTTTCTTTTGGACGTTTGTTTACCCACCTGGTGGAGATAGAAGTATTTGAGTCACCACAATATTTTCTAAATCTTTTGTATGTGTCCTTGACAGAAGATGTATATTCTGTCATGCACCTTAAATCAGGCCTCCATCTTTTCCTAAAGTTAGGACACAGCTAGAAGCTTGACAGCATTTTATTTATATGTGTTTTGGCTCCATTTTATGTAAGACTATTATTCAAAGCCAAATTATCTCTGAAGTCTAATTACAAAGTTCCTGAGACTGTAAGATGCAGTATCAGTTTATTTCTGGAATCCTCACCTTCTGGGAAGCTTGGAGAGCTGTTCCTGACAAGGTGTCAAAAACTTCACCACTGTTCATGACATCTGGTATTGAAAACATTTCACAAAGGCACATGTGTTACAGCTACATAGGTAACCACAGATTCTCTGACTGCATGTTCTCTGTCACTGATGCTAACAGCCTCTGATTAAATCTTTGCTTTCCCTTTCACATCAGGTTGGAGTGGACACAAGCTCCATTGGACAGAAAAAGGACCCAGAGAGCACTGAAGATGGAAATGATCTGCAATGTCACACAGTTCTTCTCCATTTCGATCACCACCGGTAGCTCTTTGCTATGCACACACGAAGAGCCAGATTTGTAGCTTCGGCTGTATTACTAGCTGGTGCTGTCCTCTCATCCTCTCTATCCATCCTGTTACACGTACCACTTCATAGTCTAATTGTCTAGTTCTTCCTTCCCGTGCTTCCTGAGTTCTATGGGCCAAAAGAGTGCCGATTGTTCGTCAAGCCCAGGGTAAAAAATGCATATTTAGGAAAACTGCCTAGCAACTGCTTTCTTTAGTGCAAGGAGAGAGGCCATTTGCATAAGAAAACCTTCCAGCTGGAAGCCTGCAAATACTCTGCTGGGAGCTGATTCTGTGACCAGACATCAAAGGAGAATTCCCATTTAAGGACTGCTCCCTCTGGGTGGCCTTTCTGTGCTGTCCCCACCATCAGCGGGGGCAGTGGCGGCCGCACAGATCGCACAGGGCTCTGCAGCACCCAGGAGATGCCATTCCAGTATCCGACTGTGCTGCCAGAGATCTTTTGCTGATTTTGTTCCCGCATCATCTTTTCCTCACACTGTGCACATCACACATCAAAAAGTCAACAGTTTCAGCTGCTAACCTTTGGAATTCTGTAAATTGCTTTGTAGATTGCCTGCCAAAAGTGACAATCTGAAGCACTGCAGTACAGTAACTCCAGATATTTACACATGGCTCCTCCCCATACTAAAAGGCTTTATTAGTCTGCACAAAGGCCTGGCGCAGGAAGAAAAACAACAGAAATTACTTAATAATTTCTCTTGCCATTTTACGACTAGAAAAAGTTGACTATAAACTTTTCACTTTCTAAAACCCTGGACAAAACATTTGCTCTAGTAAAGTCAATGGAAATAGCCTCCACCAATATTCCAAGTACAATCCGGCAAATTGTGAACAGGGACGGGATTGAGGACATGGCTCTCTTATGTGCTAATCATCTAAACAACAGTTAAATCGTTTCAGCACCTGCAAAAAAATAGCTCTGTACAGCTCTGCTGCTACTTAATGGAATGAGGCGATTACGATCACAGTTCTGCAAAGCTCTCCAAATTGCAGTTCCTAAGGCTAATTTCAATGTGTGAATCATTGCTTTCCTGCAATTTATATCCATATGTGTGGTTATTTTTGAGAATGATTCAGTTTTGTATGTATAATTTTAAAAGGACTTTTTAAGTTAATGAACATCTGTGCTAAGAGCCCCTCAACAGAAAAGCTTGTGTCAGCCACTGGTGACGATGACTGTGTAAACATCCTGTTATCCTATAGGTGTGCATGTGGATCCTATGGCTCTTACCCACTGCATACTGCAGGAGTAACCAGCTGAAAAGCACTTCATTAAAATGCTTTAACAATGGGGTGGGAAATCCAAGACTTCCAGAACCTTGCAAACTGTAATATCTGTTCCATAACCAGTATGGAACCAAATAGTAAATTCTTAAAGCTTTTAACAGAAGCAAAGGAAAAATTTCCATTTGAAAATTTCCAAACACTTTAATATTTTGATTGACACACATTCAACACTTTAAGCTATAGTGTAGTTCAACAGGATTTCTGCATAGCATATGTTTCTAGGTACTGCCTCCTGGCCTGAACTTTTTTTTTCAAGGTGAACTTGTTTCTTGACATGCTGCATGAGAGCCACATTGGTAGAAATCTAGTGCTAGGAATAAGCACTAAAAATAAGGAAATATTAGGCACTGAAATTCAATGGGTAATCAAGTCACTGGTCACAGCAACAATGTCACTTTACTTTAGACTGTCTTTTAATCAGCTTAATTTTTCAACCTTTCAAATTTTTTATTTCTGCCCTCTTTACACTCTTTGATCTCACAGACTGAAGGAGAATGTACTCCAGGAGCCATGAAGCTGTCTTCCCATTTGCACATTTAAAGCAAAAGGGGGCTTTAGTCTGGCCAAGTGAAGTATGTCACAACCTCCCAGTTAAAAGTCTCATTTTCTGTATTACCAACCTGTCATTAACCCTGCAAGACAGAGTTTAGTAAGAAATGATTATTAAATGCAGCACACTACACATGTTGGACATCTGATGTTCCTTCTCCTAACACTAATAAGGAGAACTTTCTTGGACTCCTCTCTTAGGATCTGTCTTGGTGAAAACAGATGGAAATAGAAGTGCAAGTAAGACCAAGAACCCTGATGTGAAGATGATGAAAAAACTTCACTAAGGAAGTGACGACATCTACAGCTGTACTAAAATTTGGAACTTGTTCTTGCTTAAGACAAAGCTGAAATTAGTTTTTCAGTGAAGAACTGAAGAAGTTAGACAGCTGTAATTCCAAACTAAATCAGGAATCCAACCAGTAGTTGTGTAAGTAAAAACTGGGGACAGACTATGCCTCCTGCAGAGCACAGAATATATTCTGGCATGGGCAAGTAGCAACATGTATCAAGCTGTGGTGCTCATCCTTTGTCATCAGGATAATGCCAGGTCCTGGTGCGTACCAGTTTTTAAATACTGATGCTGCAGTGACTTTTAGGAAGCCCTTTAAAACCATTAGGCCTAATTCTGCTTGTGATTATGTTACTTTAAGTTCAGAGCTACTGCACTGACTTCAAAGCAGCGACTTTGGATTTACATCTCTCAAGCTGGCCTATTATTTCTTGTATTGTTTCCAGTTGCATGAAATCATCTGTGCACGTCCTCCAGGGCTGCTGGAACCCTCTGTCCTCCCCAGCACTACACATGATGCAATGAGACTCTGACGGAGGAGGAAAGCCGAGAAGTCCATGTAGGGAAGCAGATAATTTCCTTTTGAGCAATGGATGCAAAAATAGCAGCTAATAAAAAGCCTTCAAACTGTGCCTTCAAACTGTGACAATTCAATACACACACCTACGAGAATGCCTTGACAAGCTGCTTGACTTCCCAGTAACTCTTTCTTGTTTTCTTTAGTGCAGCCTCCTCCAAACTCCCACACACAGGTATTCATCTCTGTAGTGACAGCTGAGACCTGCAGGTGTTTGCTGCTATTGCCCTTTCAGAATAGACAGACACTTGTTCCTCACTGTAAACATTTGTATCATGGTGTTTGCCTGGCTAGTTACAGCCCAAATAATGATAAACCAGCCTTTTCTTTTTTTAGCCCCTTGCTGTCATGCATTAATTCTCTTTGCAAATAGGCATTAGGTACTGGAAATAGCTTAAACAAGATCACTCTCTGGTGATTATTTTACTAGCCTTATCTTTTGGAAAATATTTCATAGAATGTCACCAGAAAAGTATATCATGCAGTTTCCAGAAATACAGCACTCTACAACACTGGATTCATACATGAAGGGAGGAGGGTATGGCTAGTGGGCAAGATGATCTTTCACTCCTTTAATTCTAATGTTATTTCACCGTTCTTCAAACTGCTACTTTGGCCTTGCTAAGGAACGGCAAAAATCAGAATAAGAACTGTTTGCTGAGGACTTTAACATTCACAAGTGTCAAAATGTTTTCTCAAAAGGGTTGTTCATCTTTTTTTATGTAGCAAGAAGGTCCAAAAACAACGTATTTTTAAAATAGGCCTGGAATGGCAAATTGTGTAACCTTTATTTTTTCTGGAAGTCTGGGAGGTTAAGGGGTTTAATAGCTTCGTCTGTCTTAACTGAAAGCACATGGGAAATCTATTTTTTAAAAAGACAAACATCCCAGAATACTTAATATTAGCATTAAATAGAAATTATCAAGGAAACATTAGGAAACAAAGATAGAAAAATCTAGGAAATTTCCTTACAAACCNGAAACAAAACAACCCAGCCCCCAAAGAAGCCAAAAATATAAAAGAGAAACAACAGTCTTTCTCAACCACTAGAGGTGCAAAATGTGCCAGTATGAATTGCAGAGTCATTCACTGAGGCACTGAAACCAAAAACTTAGGAGAAAAAAAAGGGATGTTCTTCATTTGGAAGGAGTAGAAGATGAGAGTGTCCCAGGGCATTGTCTGACAATACGGTTAACATGTGACAATGACACGGGCTATGTGAGTTTAGATGTACTCTGCATCATGTTTTCATTAGAGGCTGGGAGGTACTTCTAATTGAAGAAAAGGAAAAATCAGATTTGGAAAATACCACTCAAAGTTCTAGCAATGTCTGTACCGGAAAGAGATGCAAAAATTGCTTTTTCACACACTGAAAGTCATTGGAAAAGGCTAGTGTGAAAGGGAAAAAAATGAAGACACTTTTTTTCCTGTCAGTGGGCCTTCTTTCTGAAGTCTGGTAGGGGACAGGAGTAGTTTCTCTAAATACAATTGATATTTAAAGGCTGGAGAGTAGAATAATGTGATAAGTAGGTGTCTATTGCTCATTAGTTAATTGAGGTTGCTGGATTAAAAAAAAAATGCAGCTGTTAGGACAGAGAAGCTGTTGTGCAGCCTTCTGGAAAAAGCACTGGCAACACAGGATTCTACTTATTTGCAGCATCCACTTTGAGAGAAGGGGCTGTGTGGCAGGACAGGAGTGATTCAGGAGTTAGAAATCCAGGCTTCAGAAACACAAGATTGCTGCTATCCAGTTCTATACCTGAGAGGTATTTGAGAAGAAGTCTGTCAGCATTTTGCAGGCTGCGCCTTATTAACTCTTTCAAACTCTTTCAACTAAAGTCTTTCTTCAGGACTTGCCTTTTTGTTTTCTCTCTTGTTGTTTGATTTGATTCTGAACAATCTTCAGTTCCCACACTGCTCTAAGACACTGAGGAGAGGCAACGTGGCCAGATGCTCTGAGGAGCATCACCAAGAGCAAATTATGCCACAGGCTGGTGCAGCTGGCTTGGGCTCACACAGCTTTCTACAATTTGCCAGTTCAGAAGGTGATTTTCACAGAAATGTCTGATGGGGATTGCTGTCACATTTTACTGTGTGTCAGGTGTGATTGACTTCCTAAGATCTCTCAGGAAATTTTGCCAAGCATAGTTTCTCTTTAGGTGCTTAGGACACTGTTGAAATCTCCTTTTCCCTGGCAGAATTTTTATGGGGCTTGGTGTGTTATATAGAAGGGGCTAAACTACTAGTGAGTGTTGGTGTTTTCCCTGCAGGATGATAAGGTTTCAGGTTCTTGCTGCTCCTACCCTTAACACCTACTGTGTGGCTTCCTTCAAGAGTGAAAGACTTAGTCTCAGTAACCTGTGTCTCTTCTTCCAATCTGACATGCTATGCTCTCTTTAAATAGCAAAGTGGTACAAAATGTGGAGAAGATTTTAAAGAGAAACGGAGTCACTGAAATTTATACTGAAATACATCCTCTTAGTCTTCTGCCTGATACGTGCCAGAAGTGAAGGAACCTCTCTGCAGTTTTTGTGAACCTCTCTGTAGTTTTAGGTCAAATTGGGCCATCAAGAAAATGGTAATCTCACTAGGCCCAGTCTTTTGACAGAGTTTTGAGTGGTTTGTGCAAGCTGAGAAAAGGGGTCCATATTTTCTCTGCTGTTCTTGTGCTGTTACATAAAGGCAAGTAGGTTATACAATAGCTAAATAGGGATTACAAAATTGAGCTCCATAAATCTAAATAAGAAACAGAATGTGTATCCTGCACTGGACAAGCATAAAAATGGGGAAGGGTGAAACTCTGGTCCTAATGAAGTTAATGGCAAAGTTCTTGCTTAGTCTGGTGAGATCATAGTTTCATCCCAAACCTTGGCTCAAGCCTGCAGTTGGCTGACCAGGCTCGATATTTAAAGCATATATGTGTTAAGTTTTAACAAGTACTGGGATAAGATGACTTCTACTTTTTTCAAGCTTTTTGCTTATAATTAAGAAATGCTGAAATTATTTTAAGACCAAGTTCTGAGCAATCACTTGCAGACATGAACTGGAAGCCTAAAAAGGCCCTGATATATTATCTCTGAATGCAAGAACAAGTAACAACAAAGTAGCTCTTCCCAGGCTTCAGTGTCAGCACTTAAGAGCACTGAAAGCTACTTTAAAGAATTACCTGGATATCTTAGAGTAAGATAGGAAACCCTGACCTGTGGGGGTAGGAAATCAAACAACAAACCCCAGCTATCAACAAAAGAAATAAAAGCCCCTAATAAACTCGAGACCTAAGCTCTCCAAGTAAATAACTTTGTGAAAGGATCTTTTGTGCTATAAGGATTGCAGTTCAGCTGTGTTACTGGAGCTGTTTGGCTCACAAACCAAACCAATTACTTGACAGTTGTTTAACTTTGGCCTGGGGTATAGAGCACTTCTGGGTAAGAAAAGCCATCACAGTTTCTTCATGTCCCCGGGGTCTGACTATCGAACCCTATTGTTGTTACATTGGATGCTAGCATGTACATCAGGACTTCCCCTACCTTCAAGATTCCTGCATGATTAAAAAAACAGAAAAAAAGAAAGGGGGAGAAAAAAGGGAAGGTTGTGCAATCAGGGCCACACATCATATGTATTCCCAGTCCAAGGGTTACTTCTCTCCCACTCTTCCCTGAAGCATCTCTTAACAGCTGAGCTGATTCAAGGCAGAATGTCATTAAAAATCTAACATTGCACAATGACTTGGGATCATCCTTATCTTACAGAAGTAAGCTATAAATAATCATCCTGGGCAAATCTAACATCATGACTGAGTGGCNTTCCAGTGTATTAAACCCACAAATGATGAACCATTTCTTGCAGAACTTTTTGGAATTGTGTAAATCTCTCCAATGAGCATCAGATAAAGCTGTCAGGGTTGGGGATGATTCGCTTCTCTGTGAGTGATTAAGCCTGAGCAGTTAAAAAGACTTAGCCTGCTATAAGCAATTAGGTATGGTACCTCAGTGCCATTCCAGTGTTATCACTGATTTAGGCCTGCCAAGGATGCAATTCTCCAGGCAACCATCTGGGAATTCATCACTGCCTTGATTTTTTCATGACCATCTTCTGACCAGCCCACGTATGCCCCAGAAAGGGCAGGCCAAAACCTTACAGGCTCAACTGGAACGTCAAACTTTTATCAGCTGTGAAATATGGTGGCATGGCAGACTGTGGCTCTATCCCTCCTCTGCACTAATTACAAACCAATTGAAACATGAGGTGCCAGAGAAGTTGTCCTTCTTGTTTTCCTTACTGTGTAGAACAAGCAACTTCCCAATTTGAAGTTTCATATCCACCCATCACTCTGCAAGCTTATACCACCAGTTTGGATGGGGCTATGCTAGTTTACATCATCCCCTTTGACACTTGTTTACCTCTTTCTCTCTTCATTCGCATTCTCTCTTTCACTAACATCTCTCACAATTACCTTTCCCACCTTATTTGTTCCCTCTCTCACATCAATGATTGCACCCTCTTCACACTAGTACCTCTTCCTTCTCCTTTGTTACACCCTGGACCTCCCAGAAGGCTTCCTTCTCCTCAAAAATAAGTGAACATAAGGGTGAGAGGGACAGTGGGAAATACAATGTACCTCTTAAATGAGATCCTTTGAGAGGTGCCCAAGGACTACCCAGGCTACCCAGAATTTCCTGAACGCCTGCTTTTTCCAGGTCATGAGTGTTGTTCTAAATTTGTGTTTCAGTGGGTAGAAGCTTTGCTTGAGTACTCATGTGCAAGACTCGAGGATTACGCCCAGATGTATGTGAGCAGGTACACTGATGCCAGAGTCCGTACACCATCACATGCCTGGGCCAAGCCTCAGCTGTCTCCAGGAAGGCCATATGACTACTGAGCTTCTATCCCCTTCTGCAGATAGTTTTTATGCAGCAGGGGGAGTTACCTTTTTTTCCCCGAAAATAAGCAAAGTGTATGTTCAAAAATGTTGCCTCTGACTGTAACAACCTTTGGAAACATGTACTGTCTTGCATATACATTCATTCTTAAATGTAACTACTAACATGGTAAACACTGAAGTATGGAACAGAGACACGACTTCAGTCCCAACAAGTGGTGCAAAAATGCAATATGCAAAATCAGATGCAAAATCAAGAAAATTTAGCCTCTGCTCACTGGTGGCCTTTAAAACACAGAGAAAGTTATTCCCATCCTGTATATTTTTTCCAAGCTCTGAAGTGCAGTCATGATTGTTTTATGTTGATCAAATAATGCAAAGTGCCAGTTTCCAAAATAACAATATATAAGAGGAATCTGGATCATATGTTTACTAAATCCTAGGTTCGTCTTTGAAAGGAAAGAAAGTTAACAGTTAACATTTACACATTTAACAGTTAAGTAAATTGTAAAGTAAATTAACATTTACTTATGAACTTTTAAGTGAATCAGCATTCAACAATAATTTTCAAAAGTAGCTTGCTTCCTCTACCCTGTCCAGCCTTAGCCAGATGTAGAGACAATTGCTTCCCAGGCATCCCACCAATACTGACGGTGAGGTGACACCTTCCTTTAATACCACAATCCAAACTGAGTGGCTAAGAAAGTAATAACAAAAAAGGAATAAGAAATAAGGAATAGAGAGAAAGATACAAAACATGTGCTTAAAGATGATGAGTTTACCTTACAGGATAAACTCTAGAGTTTGTAAATCATCAGCTTAGTCATGGATTGCGTTCCCCAAGCCACAGACAAGTTCAGTTCCAATCATGAAATTACAAATGTGATAGCAAACAGCAAATGGCGTCAAATACATGACTTACCATATAGCACAAAGACTACATCAACAACACCATTAATGTGCTCAGTTTGTTTATCCCAGCAATCTCAGAAGGCCTTTGCAAAATTCAGATAGCACTTTATGGCAACCAAGCTCAGGGAAAACAGTCAGAATGAAAAAGAGCAATGGGCTACTCTTACTCTCTGCAAAACAGCTCTTCAACATTAAGAAGTAGGACTAAAGCCCTGGCTTAAGGCAGGAAAAGCTTTCAGGTGCTGAGTATACAAAACTTCTCACCTAATCTCTTCTTGAGTAAAGTAACTGGTCACTACTGCTGCCCAATACTTATTTTTCCTCTAGTTAACTGATACATTATACAACTGCTCCCCAAAGTTACCATTTCCATTTTTTGTAGCAGTATTTAAGAACACATTTTAATAGCTTCAGAGTGTTGGGCCAAATTTGATTACCCACTCTTCCTTTTCATCTGCTGTTTCTTCTTTAGTTATGCCAAGCAAACGTGCAAAATTTTCGCCCAAAGAAAAAGACCTTTCTGTGATTTAGAATCTAAACACAACACATATAAACAACAAAACATGACAGACTACTCTGATTAACTCTCCAAGTTTACCAAAACCTTTTAATTCAGAACCAGGCTTTCCATATGCTAGGCTCTAAATTACCTGACAGACAGATGGTTAAGTATAAAAGCAGATCAGTCACACCAATGTGGTAAGAAGACTGAACAAGACCTAGCTTATTACTTATTACAGCAGTTCACTTACCCGATAGTAGTCTGTGCTGTACACATCTCTAGACATCCCAAAATCCCCAATCTTCACCAGCAGGTTTTCACCAACCAGACAATTCCGGGTAGCAAGATCCCGATGCACAAAGTGCTGTGATGCCAGGTAAACCATACCAGAAGCAATCTGCTGGGCAATGTGAAGCATCTGGGATTGGGTCAGCTCAGCAGGACGGTTGCCTTCTGCCATCAGTCCTGCATCTGGTCCATGGGCCCTGCACCAAAACACAATCTGATAAACTGATAGGCCGCTTGTAAGATGGAGAAGTGAAAGGCATTAGTGAGTGTTAGCCCACACAACTCCATCAAAAGTGCTATGAATTCCTTAGTGAAACAGGGAAAATTTTTTCTTTTGGCTTTTCTCATTTACTGTTTTCCTTCATTGATGAAAGACAGGTGGTCTGAAGAGCACTACAAACAGGATATATATTACTCAAGGAAATAACGCATATGTGCTCACTATAGTACCTATCTGTCAGAAAGCATCACCTTTCACCTGTTCCATTCTAGTAATCTTTTCTGGAGAAAGGCTGACAAATGAACCTGCTTGGGAACCAAGGGAAAATCTTATCTCTCTGTAAAACAATAGAGGGAAAGGCAGTGAAGAGGCATGCATAGGATCACTTTTCCTGTGACTGGCATTCCTTGATTTCTGCAGGGATACAGGCCATTGACCCTCCCATCTTTTCTTAAACAAGAAAGAGCTAACTTCCTTCTCCATTTGAGAAACAAGGGCAGCAATTTTAAGTTTATACTTCTAATTTCCTATCCAAATGCACAGCAGGAAAGAATTTTTGCTTATTTCATCACCGAGGGTGAGTCCTGCCTGAGATGGGAACTCTTGACAATAGGAAGAGGACACAAAACACACACTATTTGGAAAAACAAAACAGCTTCAGAAATATGAGGTTTTCAAGACCTAGCAAGTCCCTGAGAAGCAACAATCAATTGATTAATGAGAATACTTGTATGCACTTCATCAAAAACAGAGATACTTTGCATTCTGAAAGCCCAGTGAAGTACTGGGATACATAAGCTTTACCCATCTTAACTATGTGAGCTCTGGTATGCCTGTACATCCTAGTATCTTGAAGATGCAGATATAAAAATTCATATGAACAATGTTTGCAGGAAGAACTACTAGCTAATCCTTATCCAATCAATGAGGTAATATGGCAATCACTACTCATTTGATAAATTTTCTATATGTTCTAAATATCCTTTTCCATCCATTCTATTTTTCTGTGTTTTCAGAAGCCCTTTTTTTATTCCATTCCTGAAAACTATTCTTTCAAAGAGACCACCTCTCCTCTTCCCTTCTCAATAGAGGTGAGGCCTTAATTTTTCTCTAGGGTAAGGGCACAGGAGTTTGGAAAAAATTTTCAAATTAATCAAAATCTGTGAGATCAAATCTGACACTACCGATTAGAAATATGATATTAAAATTGCCCCAAGGGAAGAATTTCATGAGCAAAGTTGACAGATGTGAGAAAGAAATGAAGGAGGGTGTGTAGCATTGATGGGACTGTATCTGGTACCAGGCAAAGCAATTTTCTGTCACAGCGTATGCACAGGCAGCCATTAATCTGGTCTAGGTTGATGGGGGCAGGAATACTGGGAGGATATGAAATCTCCTACTAAAACTCACAAGCAAATTCCTGTTGAAAAATACTGTACCTTTATCATGCATGGATTTTTTTAATAAGTGTTCTCAGACATTTCGAACCTCTGAGCTGCTAAATTAAAGAACTTTTCATCTTTTGCTAGTCTCCCTGAGAACATGGTCTGTATCTAAAGGAATTTGTAGATTATTCCTAACATTCCATCCAGCTTGCTTGCCTGCCTGGTGCTGGCCATAAATGAGGCGATCTTCAGTGTCTGCAATAGCTAGGGACATTGACAAATATTCTCTGCAGCCACATCATCCACTAGTCTACAGACCAAGCCCCGGGCAGGCATGAGTTTGAGGCTTTAGGTCTGAACAGGCTTTGGCTGCATGCAGGCTGCCAGGCTCATTTGGGTTAAATTTTCAGATCAATTTTTCTCCAACAGCCTTTGGTGGCGCTGCAGGGTAAGAAATATGGAACAGCCCACTTTGCTGTGAACCTCTGGTCTGCAGCACAAGCTGCAGAAAATGTGAGAGGAATGACAAATTGGAGCTTAGATTTAATAGCTTGTCCCAGCATAATCATTTTATGTTCTAAAGACAAGGGCTGATTAATAGCTTTTTTAAAAGTGAAGGCCTTAAAGCAGGAAATATACTGTCTGCTAAAATACTTTTCTGTAAAATAATTCAAAATCAGAGTTACAACGTAAGAAAAAGCCGATCAAAAAGAATCAAGACATAATAAGTATTTCTTACAGACTAAGAAATTATTTCTCATCAACTGAGAATCTGGCTTCTTCTAATGGAAATTCAGTGTTCTGAAAAGGTACTAGGATGGCATCTAGGGAAATAGCAGTTCTCTCCTGATTCACAGCAGAAGACCAAGCAGACAAACATAAATGCCCTTAATTCTAAAATATACTTGAATCCTTTGCCAGAGAGACAACCATTCTGGGAAGAGTAGTAGTGTTTGCTCTGCATCTCCAGTTCAGATCCCAGTTCCTCTGTCAAACCTGCTAGCCCTGCCGATAAGGGAGGATGCAAATTGATGTCATCTATTTTACAGTCTGGCTACTTTTTCAAGCGGTAGTAGAAAAACAGCAAACTCATTTCACATATGCTATCAAAAAATGTATAAATGGCAGCATTAGCAATCATAGTCACTTTAATCCATTAACGAGACATATATTTTGATGTCTCGTTAAATGGATTATCTCTCTTTGTTAGAGATATCTTTCCAAAATGGTGGAAAAGATATCTATTTTTAGCAGGAAGACCTTGTATGTTGAAATACCCTTGTGATATTTATTGATAAAATTACACAGTAGACATTGAAAGAATAGTCTCTCATATTTTTAACATAAAGCAAATGCAATCTCTTAACTGTTTATTTTTATGTCCACAAGTGCAGGCTGGTAGAAATGGTACATACATGAGGCCTCTGTTCATAACTTCCTGGATCACGGGTTACCTATTATTGTGAACCTTATGCATCATCTATTTATTTATAATTGCCCTACTGCCAAATTCCAATTTCCTATGCACATTCCTGAACAGCTTTATGAGATAAAGCCCTAATTTGGACCCTAAAGTGTAGCATTTTCCAATTCACAGAAGTTTCCATGGCTCACAGTTTTCTTGCTGCAGATTTATAGCAGTCTTTCCAAAACACTGAGAGGAGGGAAGAGAAAAGGGGTTAGACTTCAGAAGCTCTCTGACGCCTACAGATAGCAATAGGTGTTGAGTGGGATTTTCCAAGTGCTACCAGGAAGCCTGTAAGAAAACCATTCCTACTGTAGGATTTATAACCAAACATTTCAGAATAGACGGAAATATATTGGAAACAGTATTTCTTTGATACAAAGCTTGATTTAATGGTACTTCCAAGCAGGCAAAGAAACAGAGCCCCACATCCCAGTACAAAAGACAAGAGTCATACAATTTGTTTTCCTAGGTATCAGCTTTTTCCAGTGGTAGTTCTTATTTTCACATTAAGTACCAGTAACAGCTACCTTTTCTGCTCACTTTTGGCTCAGGATCACAATATATGTTCATGGATTTACCTGAGGAATTTGTTAAGATCTCCGTGCTTCATATACTCAAAGACCATGATGAGTGGATCACCCTCAACACAGACACCATAGAATTTGACAATGTGCTCATGTTGCAGGTTAGTCAGCAGTTCTGCCTCACGGTGGAAGTCCTTGCGGGCATTATCACTGGCATCCTTCAGTGTCTGGTGGAGAAAATGAAAATATAAGGAAGGACAGATGTTCACAGAAGGTAGGAAATATGTGGGATAGCCCTGTAAGGGTAAGATAAGGACACAGTACAGCATAGACGATGGAGGAAGTACTTTCTAAATAACTCTTTTAGAAATGCAGATGTGATCCTGAAGTGCAATTAAATAATGGCAGTACAATTTTCATTCTCCTGCCACATGTTATCCCAAACAAACAGTTTTCTTGTAAGAGAATGTATGAATACTCATGCTCTTGCTGTGACAAGTGTTTTCCAAACACAGAACAAATAAACTGATCTCATCCCAAAAATATACTAGTACACAGCTGGTTTGTATCCTTGAGCATTTAACTCAAGCAACCCCTAGTATCCTGCTGGTATTTACCTTTCTTATTATTTCTATAAAATAAAACTCTGCTTGTTTAATATACATGGTGGTAATGTGGACACATTCTTTATGTACTGCTGATGTTAGTCCCTGTGGTGTGCTATACATTAGGCAGATTTACACGAATGTCCCTGGACCAGAATAACCTAAGATTTCAGCCAAAAACTTTGAAATTCTGTAAATCTACTCACATGACTAAGATTAGGCATATGTGTAAGCAACTGGAGGTCAAATACTAAAGTGATAGACACGGAGGAAAGCAGATGCACAGAGAATTCTAGGGTGTCACTGGATCAAATAGGAGGCTTAAATGCTGTATAATGAAATAATACTAATTTAACTGTCACACATAGGCAGTTTCTGATTTCTCCTTACAAACTACATTTCAAGAGCAAGAAAACACTTTCATGCACAAAGAAAAAAGCAACTTTTGACACCAATTAAATGAGGAATAATTATAATTGACAATAAACCACTAATAGTCTCTGTAGTTGAGAGGTACAGTGGTTGGGCTATACTAATTCAAAAAATATTTCTAAAACCACAAGAGAAAGATGGGAAGTTACTAACATTCACAATTTATCCTTCACAGAAACTGCTGTCTGGGCTCTGTACCTCTGGATTTTAACAATACCTAGGTTTAATACAATGGAAGATAAGACACAAAATAATGACAATGTTTTAACTAAAGATGCCTTTTTCCTGGCCATCTAGTCCCTTTACTTTCTATCTTGAATTAATATGTAGAGCATGAGACCAAACACACTCACCAGAACAGAAACAGAGAGGTTTGATACTGTCCAATTGTTCTGCCAACAAACTGAGTTTTTAGCAACAGTAGTCATGGTTTGTTCAAGCTTTTGCTTCAACAGGGAATATTCTGTCCACTTTTCTAGTATTATATGTGTGCATGTGTGAAGAAGAGGCTAGAAGGTGACTGTTGGAAAAAACACATCCTTTACTTGTGATACCACAATCCTGGGTCTTGAAAAATGAATAGCTACCATACTAAAATTCAGATGGGGGGACAAGGACTAGGGCAGAATGGATTGCTGTCTTTCAAGTTCAGGGGCTTTTACCTGTGGATTTCAGCCTCTGTGGATCCTAAAGGCAAGAGAAGTCACTCATGCCTTAGATGTCCCTTCCCTGAGGAATGTACTTCTGAATCTTAACATGCCTTCAGGCACAGAATCCTTTTTTCCATAAGCTTTACCAATGATGCAACAAGGATATTGCTTCATCGAGGCTTCACTAGCCACGATATGTTAGTACACACAGCTGTGTCATGGACATCAAATTTGCTTCCCACTATGGGCTACACACAATCACATCTGAACTGAGTGAGGACTGGAACTGAAGTGTTTTCCAATACTTCCAGGCTCTGGGATGATGCTTTAACATGATACAGCCACCAACCCACAGTCCAGTGTATGTTACATATCCTGAAATCACTTGTAATAATTCTGCTGTCACTTGAGTTTCCTCTTTCATATATGAAGTGATTGGACTGTAATTCTTCTCAATAACAGAATAAGAAAAACAATTAATACAAAACCCATTTTTAAATAATAGCAATCTGGAAAAAACTGCCAGGGTGAAGCAGAGGCTGATCCTCTTTCCAGCAGGCTCTTTCCCTGGAAAGACAGTAAAAATGCTGACAGCTCTGTCCTGTGAGGATGGCATATTGTATATTTGAGAAGACGCTTTTTATCTCACAGAAACAGCAAAATTATCATATGACAGAGCAGTTGCCATGGCAATTCCACATTTTCTGTCAAACAGCAAAATGCAGAAAAGTCTAAAACTCAGGTGAAACTCAGGCAGGGTTTCTACTACCATGGGCTGACTAGAATTTCTGGCATCCACCATTGCAAAATCTCCTTTTCATTATTTCATGCAGTGCACAGAATAGACACAATGCATGAGAGAGAGCTGGCACAGTCAGGCAAGGAGGAGACTGGAAGGTAAAAAAATTAATAAGTATGTAGAATTTACATAGAAATGACATTGACTAATGAATTTAGCTTGTTCTCAGTACAAGAAAAAAAGAAAAAAACCAAAATAAAACCCTAAGAGCACAAAGAGAGGAAAGACATATTAATTATTATTATCATTACTGACAAGAATGCCAAAGCTCTGCATACAAAGCACTTTCACCAGTTGACAGGAGGTTTTCCCAAGCAGGATCTGAGATTCAATCACATGTGCTTTCCAGCCATCCTGTGTGGTCTGTGCTGCCCTGTGCTCTGCAGTGAGTGTGAGCTCTGACTCCACTCTACCTGACACCACCTGTGCCACTCTGACACCACAGAGCTGCCTTCATGGGCAAGTCAGAGCAACAGCAGGGGGATGGGGCTGTCACCAACATCAGCAGGACTTGGTAGCCAAACTCTCAAGGCAGCTACATGACTACTACTACTACTACTACTTTCTACTGTTTCAGCCTTTCCCTACAAAATAATTGCTACTGCTTCCATCAACATACGAGACCTGACTGGTACATCTCCTCAAGAAACGAAGGGGTGGTTTTGAGTCTTCTCTGAACTGAAGGTCTGAAGAATTGGAAATCTTTGGTTTTCCTGTGCAGGTGCCATGGAAATATTTTTGATCTCACACACAGAGCAGTCTGCTAGCTGAGCAAAACCTCCCAGGGGAGCCAGAGGCAGCTGCTAACCTGTGCCTTGTCAACCTCACCTCCTGCTCTGGATAGGCTACACTTGCTTGAGACTATGCCTGGGGATCCGATCCTATGAGGAGACAATACTGAGCCAGGCCTGAACAAACACAGCAAATTGGGCCCTCAAGAAAACAGTAATTTTTCCTTCCTCCACTCTCTGTTCTCTAAAAGTGCCTGATGTGATGTACTATGGGGGCAGTGCTAGTCCAATGCCCAGGTTTTGTCCTATGGAAAGTATTTCCAAGCACTCTGTGTTATCTCCAAAAAGCTCACACTAATCAAAACCAATTTAAACCAATTGCCTTTCTCCTATTTAAAGGAGCAAAAGCTCAAGCTCTTTGGTATTTTATGCTAGGCCTGATCTTTTTTATCTTCCCAGATTTTTCTGGGCCTCTTAGCTCCTAAATAATTTGCTGCAGCAACCTCAGCATTTTGGATACCAGCTGACTGATAAGAAGGGAACATGCTGAGTTAGAAGGAGGGATGCTCAAGGCCAGAGACGAGCCATACAGTTTTCCAGCAACTGGCAGGCACAGGGAGCTGGCAGGGACCACTAGCCAACCTGACCCCCATCGCACAGTTGAGGCTGTGCCTCCTTTCTGCTGCTATCTCCCTGGCACCTTACTCTTCAGCAAGTACCTATTTCCACGGGCTCACCAAATCTGTTTTATAGTGATTGGCATGTTCTGGTTTTTCCCATGCTGCTGAAGCCCTCTTTGTTGCAAAGCTCTCACAACAAAGCCATTGTTGTGTGTCAGGAGGAGCTGCTCATTGCTGCTGGCAAGCAGGTCTGCTCCTCTACTACTAGTTCAGGGATGGAGTCCAGACACCATCCTGCACTGAAGTGCAGGATAGCTCTCTGCACCCCAGTGGAGGCCCCATCCATTGACCTCCACTGCGGCTGAGGGATACCTTTTATCTGTGGTTGGTAACCACAGTGAAAGAGACAAGCATCAGGCAATTAACCCCTCAGTTATGTGAGGATCAATCCAGTGGCTCAGTTCACCAAAAAATTTGCTCTGTGGCAACAGCTAGAGTCATATCTTTAAGAGCCAATGACAGAAACATAAAATGGGCATAAGCTGTTCCCAGAGGTAATTCTTCCCACAGCCGCCTGCAAGATTCTTTACTAAGAACACTATAAAGAGAGGATTTGGTAAAAAAAAAAAAATATAAAAAACCAAAATAGTGTGACAACTTGCCCAGAAAATGGACAGATTGGTCATCTAGGTCTATGGAGTCATATGTACCTTTAAAGGTTGAATACTCGTCCATTTGATTTACACTGAGAATGAGCAGCAGAGAGAAAGTGCAGTGCAGCATTTAACAGCAGAAGGGCTAGGCTCCATTTAGACAGGACTTTCAAAAGGAGGAAGTGAATGGAAATACTTTAATTTTGCTTTAATCAAGCAGTTCCCTAAAGTGATAGAGGAAAGGCCATTTCCATTGTAACCACCAAAATACAACAAAAAATTCATTCAGCTCTAGTTTTGTCATTGCCTATCTCTTGCTTTCTCCTTTCTATGCTATATCCCTTCAGGGCTTAATTTTTTTCTCACCAGTCAACATGACTGAACTACTCCAAGTATCGAAATGCTTATAACATTGGCAAACCCAAAAATCTACTTTTGATGGAGCACTCTACAAGACAATTCTCCTTTCGTGTTCTTCCACTGTCAGATTCAAGACTCTATTTCTTGTTACCAAATTCAAAAAGATGATCTACATGATTTCTTTTACTGTGTGGTTTCATCCAAAATGCACACATGGTTGCCTAATTGTGACCTGTCAGATAAAATTATTTTCTGGTCACTTGGCATAGCCCAAATTCTGGACATGTATTCCTCCTGCACTTAATGAGATATTTCAAATGCTGGACACCTGGTTTAGTTTTTGACAGGACACTACAGATGGAGATAAGAGATTGTTTTCAGGGCAAGTTTTCAAACTCTGAGAGTGTAGTTTCACCAATACTGTTTTCTAGCTACATCTACAGCTAGGGTCAACAGCTAACCTCAGCTCTTGAATTTTGGAGAGGGGGGAAAAAGGGCTTTGTGCAGAGAAGCAGGCTTGGTCTCCAAGCTATATTAATGAAAACTACCCACAGACAATTTCAGTTGCTGACTAAAAGAATGGCACAGTCCTGAAACTGTGAAGCTGTTCTTTGCCTAGCAATTTTACACATAACCTATTCACTTAGCTAGTAACAGATTATTTTTTTAGACACACATATATATATCACATGCATTTTTAATAACCTAGACATTATTTTTCACTAACTGTACTTCAGACAGACCATAAAAGATTTTGCCCCCTCGTGATACAATCTGTTCCCTCCCTTTCCTTATATGATTCAGGTCTCTTTTTATAATCCACAGCAAGATCAAATACCAAATTCTCTTAACACTCCATTAGCCTTGTGAACTCTTCTACATGTATCAGAACAGTTACACTGGATTATGGAATAGGCAAACATGATCATTTACAAATAAAACAGCATTAGTTGCAACCATGAATTAATAATGGTAACCCTAGATTCTTTTACCTTCACTGCCACCAAGATCTTGCCCTGCTCAGGACACAGGTTATAGCATTCTGCCAGAAAGACTTTCCCAAAGGCTCCTTCTCCCAGTTCTCTTTTAAGAACAATATTGTGGCGCTTGATGTGATGCACAACTGTGAAAAGAAGACAAAACAGAGGTCAGGAGGGAGCTGCAAGTTCAGGACAGGATGGAGCCCATGCTTACAGCCACATGGTGACAGGATTGCCTGTAAAGTAGGGAAGGAATCAAAGTGCCCACATGTCAGTTTTTACCACTTTCTGCAAAAAAGACTGAGTTTATACATTTATATTTGGAGGGTAGTGCATTTTCTGGATAAGAAGACATGGAATTAAGAGTCATCTGGGAACAGACCATTTATCATCATGTTAGGATGACTGCTGCAAAGCATAAGAGCTAATGCTATTTTTAAAAAACATTAAGACAGTGAATCAGAAAACAAACCAAGACTTTCTCACACCTTTTCTACTTTTGTACCTTTAACAATAGCAGAACTCTCCTGTCCAAATCAAAAAAGTTTTAAAATTAACCTAAACCAAACACGTTCTCTAAAAAAACCAAATGTGTCCTCTTTCAACTAAATGCAACTTAACACTCTGGTTTACTTACCACATGTAAGTAAACCACTGTTTTCCCATGTTTCTCACAAACATGATCTACAGTATTGATCTGAAGTAAAAGAAACAAAAGATGGACAAAAGTTTTGGTCCACATAGTGGACAGAACCTTAGTTCAATTGCTGCCCAGAGTCAATTGATTCAAACACTGAAGCCCATGACCATTTTTTTGACTTATTTTACATTCCCCTTCCAGCAAAACCTTCCATTAAAATCTTTAATATTTAAAATACTGTACTAAATTTTGTAGACTACATTATCAATTTACAATGTTCAAGCTAAATAAAGCATTTCTAAGGGCAGCTTAGCTGCCAACAGGGTGGACAGCTTGTGTTGCTGAAACTGTACAATCCAGACAGCATCTGCTGATGATTTTAACCTCAGTGCACTCAGCTGTCTTTGCAAATGCTGAAATTTAACCCTGCCTGGAAGAAGCCCATTTGCAACTTAAATTCTAAACACAGCAAATTAAATAGCAGTGCGCAGGCATCAGGCTGGCTTCTGCAAGGGTGAAAATCTCACCTTGGCTGCTCAGCTGCAGGGACCAGGGCTGAACCCTGCCAATAATTTAGGATCTAATCAGATGCAGACCAACACCTGCCTCCATAGTTGGTCATATGCTTATTCCAAACCAGGTGGCCACTGGTACACAAAAACCACCTTGCCACCATGACTAAAGGAGGAGTGCTGATGATAACATTAGTAGAGAGACATGGCACAGCCTGTCCCTATTCCTATCACCAGCATTTGGAGAAAAGGACTACAGTCTACAAGAGAAGAAAATGTGTGTCCCACACCCTAAGCCTACAGCAACCTAACCTGAGCACACTGCATATAAATACACTTCATATCCCTGTGTGTGGACATGAGGGAAACCTGGCACTGGAGCAGGCTCCGAGAGTGAGCAATCCAGCACGCATCTGCTGTCTTGGAGTGGGCAGCACACCTGAGAAACAGATCTCCACCAGATCCAGCCGGCACCTGCTAGAAGGCCCCTGGCCAGCATGCAAGCAGGCCCCCTGTACCCTGTGCACAGAGTGGGGAAGACTGGATTCTCCCCACAGCCCACCAGACTCACCAGGCTTTGCTGCTTTCTCCACAGCTGCAGGGGGGATATTCATAGCCTCCTTTTCCAGTGCCAAGTCTTCCAGGAGAGGCTACACATCCCATTAGGTACGTATGAAATGAGACTGCACAATAGCTACATTTTTTACTCTTGTCACACGCTGGTCTAGCATAAAATTAAATTTTGTCATGGTGATGCTTTATTTGGCCAGCTACCTTAGCAGGTCCCCTGCAGTCAGTATGAAGTTGCTTTTTATTTTCATTTCCTCCTCAGCACTGGCTTTGCAAGAAAGGCTCAAAATGCAGTCAGCACAAGATAGGCCTGAACCAAAACACACCTTTTCCCCATGGACACAAGTTAACCAGCATCGCTGGCCTCTGCTAATACTGGTCACAAGGTATTGACCAACAGAGCTGAAGGATTGCTGCCCTGGCATGGCACCTGAGCTCCAGAGTGTGGCACATCTCATCACCTGAGCTTTAAAAATGCTTGATAACAAATGAGTGCTACCCCCTATCCCCTAAAAAACTTGCCATCCAACCCTGCCCCTTGGAGAGTTCTCTTTCCCTCTGCTTTACTAGTATTGCCAGGAGGATGCCTCTGCTCCTTTCCCAGAGGGGAAAGGCAGCAAAGGCAATTCTTAATTTTTTTTCTGTCCACAGCTGCCAAAGACTTGGTGATGAAGACAGTCTGAATTTTATATAGGTCCTCTCCATTTTGAGCCCATTATACTGCTAATGTTTGGTCTAGCGGAACAAAGAAGTTTTTTTGTGAAGCTCCTGGAGGACTTTACAAACAATAGAGTAAAAATAAATAAAAACCACACTCAATACTTCTCAGTAGTGTAAGTACACTTACAGCTGCTGTTAAACACTCATATAAACCAGGCATTTGAATAAACAATCCATCGCATAAAACAAATTGTAAAAGCTGAAACACAGCAAGGTGCAGAAGAGACCTACACAGAATGTATTTGTAACTTGTTATGCTCTATCCATTCCTGTTACCTTTTTGTGCTGTGCTGAGTTACCAAACAAATAAAAAACAACAGTTAAGTATGACTAAATGGGCAGAGATTAAACGTAAGAACAATATAAGTAAATCAAACACATATGGTGTGAGGGATATATCTAAGCTAAGGAAAAAATCCATTTAGCACATTCAGGGCCCCAGCCATAATGACTCTGTCTTCAGTGGGAGGATACTTGAGCAGGAGATACACTAGAATATTCAGGTCAAAATCTGCTTTCAGTTACTATCAGGATAAAGCAAATTATCTCTGTTAAAATCCAAGAGATTATCCTGGATTTACATTGCAGAAACAATGCAGAATTTGGCCAAAGAGGACATAAACAAAGAAGTCATCTCATAATACTGCCTCACAAGAAAAGGTACACAAACATTCAAATAACAGCTATGCATTTTCCTCCTTGTGATTCTAAATGGCAATTGCATTTGACCTGCCATTTGTACTCTTAAGAGCATATAATCTCTGGTTTTAAATCTTAACTCATAACTGTAAAAAAAATGTTCCATTAAGCTAAAACCCAAGCTGAGTTGAAACACTTCAGAGAGGAATGAACTATAAAATATGAAGCAAGACAAAACAAATTAAAGAAGGGTAAATGCTGAAAACAAGCTAAGTTAAAATAATACCCATACAGCCACATTCTTAAAAGCAGGGGGCTCCCATGGATGACTTCAGGGAACCAGAGACAACAGGGAGTACAACTACAGAAAAAGTCTCTCTTCTCATCTCATGGTCTCAGAAGCATCTCACCAAAAGTGTTGGACCTTTAGATATTTCACTCACTAGCAGACAGTATGTCACACTGGAAATGATGCAATACATATTTCCAGGTATGGGACTGCACTCCCTAGGTAACCTACCTTTGATGGTGAGGCTGAACAGAGAGGGTCACACCACATTCTGGAATTGGTTCCAGCAGAACACGCAACTCAATATCACCTCATCACATTGAATTCCCTGAGTTGGATATGAATGAATCCAGCCAGGGACAGCAAGATACAATATAAATTATTAACATTTTTTCCCCTATATTTCAAAAATGAAATGTGACAGAGTGAAAGTGTTTCCCCTCGGTCACAAACAATAGGTCTTAACATTTTACCACCACATGTGACCATTATACCATCTAAGCTGACCTTCTAAACTATATGGAGTTTAGAAGTATATTGAGCTAAATGATTTGTATGTGGCAGAAGACTGTCTCCAGAAAGAGATTGTGCCAGTCTTGATTTGAAAGTCTGAACTATCCACTTGCTTTCATGCATAATCATTTCATTGCTAATAAAAATGCATGCCTTTTTCTTTGTCTCTTAATCATTAACTTCTCTGGCTTGCATATCCCTCCCTTGGTCTTTAAGAGATTTTTTTCTGATAGTTTTAGCAGCCTTTTCAGGTTTGGTATTAAATATATGCAATCAACACCCTTCTTGCCCTTTTTGGTGAGGCAAAGATACAGAAGTTCCTTCCCCCAGAAAAGCATTTTCTTCAGTTCACCAGTCATTGTCTTGACTTTTCTCTGGAAAATTTTTAAATATCCCTTTAAAAGAAGTTGTTTCCAGTTGATTTTTTTCCAGCTAGAAGGCACTGTCCACAAGGTTGTGATAAAAACTTAAAATCAGCTCCCTGTATCTCTTCACATCCATAGATTACACTAGTTCTTTCAAGGCTGGATTTCCTAAGGAGCACAAAAATGAAATACTTATGTGGTGTTCATGTGAGTGTCTCATCTTGAAGACCTCACCCAATTAAATATCACCAATGTTGTAGGTTTCAAATGTGGTCCCATCTACCTCATGAGAAAAGCGATGAGATTCAGGGAGAGACTGAAACATGGACTCACTGATGGACAATAAACAGACAATAAACAGCTGACAGGCATCACTGCTCACTGAACTACCAACACTGTAAGATCCTTTTGTGTTGCACACCCACTTGAATTATCTGCTGAGTCTGCTTCTGAGAATACTGTTCTAAATTTTGCTAGTGGTGCATATGTGGGACAGTCCAGATGAAATTTGTTGTACCAGGACTCTGCGAAGAGAATGAGGACCTTCAAGATGCCAAGAAATCACACAAGGTGATATTATAAACATAAGTAAAAGGCAGTCTTAGAAAAGACTCAGCTTGTGATGTGGTGCAAGGTCCCACAGAAAAATGTTTTGCAAATTTCTTCATTTCTTTTCCCACTATTTCCATTGCAATTGTGGACTGAACTATTTCTTGCTAGAAAAATACGGGTGTAAATGGCCAAGTGACTGTTTAGATAGTGTATCAAATTTTTTCAGGATTTACCACTCACAAAAAAGAAGTTTCTGCTGGAATCCTATAGCAGAAGGATACAAATTCACTACAAAGAGCATGCAGCAAGTCTAGACTGATGGCCATCAGATTATGCAATAGCAGCATGTCTGCAGTTTCTACAAGCTATTGCCAGAATAGAAATTTTGGCTTATTGAGATATCTACTCTCTAACATGGCAATAAAAGCCAACAACAATGCCTTTATTTTTTTTTCCAACCTTTTGACCTGTCAGCATTCCCTGGATGAAGAAATAGGTCAGTTCAGTTGTACATTTCTGATTATTTGATGCATTTATCCCATACAGCATTCATTACTTATTATCGTATATAAATTTTTGTGTAGTGCTATTGTTGTTTAATTTTTACAATGTAGCAGAAACAGTTGCTCATGTAAGGCTCATGTACAGCTGCTGTAGGTAGAAATGAACAATGTTTTCATGTCTAAATATGTGTATATATATACACATTTTTGCTTATATATGTGTGTGTGTATATATAAATGTTCATATATACATAGATATGTCTATATATATACACACACACACACCCCCACCCCCCCCCATATGGATNCTCTCAGTACCTTGGTACTCTGCTCTAAATGAAAGGTGCTGGTACCAGCTATAGAAAACTGGGTAGGGAGGATTCAAATAGCAACAAGGCTAGAAAGGCACTTGGGCCTTATCACATCACCTGTGCAAGTCCAGCTTTTGAAGCACTTTGAGTCTTCTTTTGTGTCTTTGAAAAAAACACAGTATCATTCAGGAGTTGTTAAGCAGTTATCTCTTGGGTGGCCATCAGTGATTTGTCAAGGTTTCTCACAAGCATTAAATCCTAAATGGGCTTTAAGGAAGGGATGGCCCACTTAGGACCTAATGCCAGGTTGAACAAGAAGTGATCTTCCTGGGAGAACTGCAGGCATTTATGAAAGGCAAACAGGGGACTGTCACAGGAATGTCATAATTCCCAGGCACTTACTTCCTACTTGTCTGGAGTTACCTCTGGTAAATCAAATAAATCTGTGATTGCTGCAGCTTAACCTTTCAGTTGCTTTGTTTACAGTTTAAATCCTCACAGGATATATATTTAAACCCTAGAATTTTTATTTTCCTGGGTTAGAATTAGGCTTCCTTTTGTAACAGAGTGATGCAGCACCTTGGAGGGTGCCCAGTTCTCACCCACCTGCCCAGAGCAGCAGGGGCACCACAGATCTTGTCCACTGTAAACTCATTTTGCTGTAGCTGGCATGGCTCTTCTCTGTCTGAAACACAAGTGTTTACTGTCTTTTGGGGTCACTATTTGATTCCTGGTGAGCCATTTTACTTTACTCTTTTTTAACAGTAATTTATTTGGTTTAGTTGACGAAGATCCCATAAGCTTGGCTACAGATAGCCATGATGACATACTTGATTAGATCCCTATACTCAAATAAGCATTACTTAAGAATAAATTCTAACAAAAATGCTATCATTGTCTTAATTATATGAGTCTGATTAACTTAATTACCCCTTCACGGAAAAAAAAATAAACAGTTTATCAGTACAGGAACTTGCCCTTGCATATTAAAACTGAGGTGCACAAGACCTTCAAGCCCTTGCAAGCTAAAACTGATCTTTTACATGCCAAAACAATTGGGATATGTCAGAATAGCTGAAAGCTAAATTTGGCTATTTTCAGAAAAAGTACCATATATTAATCACCCTGCATTTCTCTTTCTATGATGCTTCCAGCCTACTAAAAGCTTTTCAGTACAGTATGGTAAATCAGCTTTAAGCAAAAATTGAGCTGGAATTTTGACAAAACACTGCCTTTCCAGATATGTATACACTTAACTTATAAATGCCAATCTCAATGCACTTCTTCCAAGAGGTTAATCATCATACAACTTAGAGTATGAGTTTCTGTGTAAAATCTGTTAGTATTATTTTATGGCGGCAGATCTGGTCTGTCTTTCATATTTAACTGGAGACAATGATCTGAACATGAACACCCTTCCTGTTCAGACTTGGAAATCCTTTCCCTCCACACTATGCTAATCTTTAGGAACCTTCGGTATTACAGAAATAGGAATACTTGGCAAAGGATGGGGGAATACCATGTAGCATATCTCATATAGTAGATACTTGCAGAAGGGGAAGGGCCAATGAACATACTGTCTTCTAAATATTAACTTTTTTCTATCTCTGTTTTGAGAAACAGACATAGTCTGAAAGGCATCCCAGGATGCCAGTCTGAGAAGTAGGACCTGAAAGAAACTACCTCCAGAGATGAGCCATACTCAAGCTTAGAGTAAATGGGTATAAAGTTGAAATTCAAAGGAGATTGCAGTGGTTTTGATCTACATTTCTCTGCTTTGCTTTTCCCCTTCTCATTTCAAAAGGAAAAGGCAATAATTTTGTGGATCTATGTTGCAGTAATGAGCAATGTAGGGACCCCAGGCAGGCGCAAAGGAGTGCTCTTTATTGTTACCGATAGGTAAGGCTTTATAAAGCCTTACCTATTGGTAACAGCTCTACATGAGGGAGTACAGAAGGGTTTTACTGATGGCTTATCAAAACTAAACATGAAAAGCAAATGGAGCTTTCAAGCTTGTGAAAGAATTAACCATATGCTTGGCTCACAGTTGAATTTCTATTCTCTTTTTTAAAAGTTAAGCACATACTCAATCTTTACCTTTTGCTGAACTATCTGAAAGACAGCATAGCATCTGATCAGCCATGTTACATGGGTAGGTCTGCCCTGTTGCAGCTAACTGAGCATAGAAAGAAAAGGGAATATTAATGAAAACGTCATAGCAGCATGACAGAACCCAGTCTTATAGATCACTTTTGAACAAATTATTTACCCTTTTCTTAAATTTTTTTTTCCCAATTCCTTTTATAGTACTATCAGACTGCAACACACTGTGTGGCTTTCTATGAGGAAACCTGAATCTTATGCATTTTTACCTTATGCTTTGCTTTCTTTTAGCCAATTGAAATAAACCCTTCCTCTAAGCACAAGGCTCAATCTCTGCCTGCTTCCTTAACTGCACACAGCTAAGGCTTTGCTGCTACATGGTTATTTGTTATGATTCTGTGCGTACCTCCTTCTTTCCTGGATTTTGCCATAAGGGGTCTTTAAAGACAAAGAAAAGTTAAAGGTTTAGCCATTTCTGAGGAGGACCTCCAAATGATAGATAAAGACACTGGAGACTGCAAACAAACAAAACATACAATCTTCCTCACCCTGCATTATTTACTGGAAAACAAACTCATAATGAAGAAATAACATCTCAAGTCTTCCTACATGCTGACACGGCAAGAACATCAGTTCACCCTCTGTCCTGTGGGGACATAGAAGGGGTTGATATTATACTGCCCAAGCCCCATGTGATAGGAGAGAAGACCAAAACATCATAAAAGATGAACAAACCTGGACAAGCAGCTATTCCCTCTTACAGACTTGCTGTCCTTCAGCATTTCTGCCTTCTTCCATGGTGAGGTACTTGCTCTGCTTTTGTTTCACTGCCAGAGTGGCACACCTTTTTGTTTTGTTACATGCCATACACACAGGCTTATGTCCCCATAGGGCATTTTCCCCTTGGCCCTGCTACTGTTTCAGAATTCCAGTGCTTATGATGTAATCGGCAGCACACGCATGCAAGGCACACCCAGAAAATTCGTCTTTACCACTGGGCTGTGACAGATACCTCTACAGCAGCCACAGTGTAGTCAGAAGATTATTACATTGTATTGCCTTCAAACAAAAAGACCTGCAAGCTTTCCCTTTTAGGTCAACAAAACGGATTCACAAAGGGTTTGCAAGACTGAACATGCTGGGGGTTTTTCAGGATCAAAGCCTTAACAATTGCAAAGAAAACATGACTTTTCTTTTGTCTTGTTATAAATATACTGGGGGAAAAAAAATCTATGTTTCCACACAAGCATAGCACATGCTTAATTTTTCAAGCTTGAAAAGATCTTATTGCTTATTGCAGACCACACATCACCTCCTCTGCTGACCTGATTCTTCTCTCCTGCATCCTTCAAAGGACTAATATAATAAAGTATATGTTTATACAAAACAAATTATTTCATGTATAAAGGCCATGAAGTTCCTATAGTTTGGGTGATTCTTTGGGGTTTGACAACCTTCCCAAGTCCTAGGGAAGGATGCAAATTAGACTGTACCATGCTCCTTGCATTGACCTTTGCATAAGCAAACAGTGGTACTACTACTTGGACATTATCTGTAAACTACACTAAACTATAGCCCAGCCAGTTTTGAGAACACTAAAGACTGTTTTTTTTTAAATAGTAGTGAGATGAGTGCCTATTCTAATTGTCCTAATAGAAAACCCAGACTGCCCCATGATAAAGTGAGAAAACTGTGACTTGTCAGTAGGAGCAGGAGGACTTTCCCAGGTCATTTCTCTTGCAAGAAGAAAGTCACACTCTCTACTCTCTTGGTTCAGCATATTATTTTCATGCAACATGAAAACAGATACACCTAGATACACCTAGCTAACAGAGGTAGCAAAGAATATAAGAAATCTCCTTTCACTCACTTGAGCTCTGGAGTACATTGTCTGCCAGCAGAATTTATGTTTCTCTACATTTCAGACAAATAATGAGGAATTCTACACCTTTGCTAAAACAAATTTGGTGAGGGAGAAAAAGTCTCCATTATGTTCAGTTCCTTGCAACTGATCTGCATTCAGTTCCTTGCAACTGATCTGCACACAACATGCAGCCTGGGGCCACTTGTCCTTTAGTGGATCATAGGCAATGCCTTGCCCTGTATGCCCCCATGGCTAGGGACAGCCAGGCACCAGTCACTCAGTCAGCTCATAGTCTCTCTGTCAAATGGAGGTGTGTTTAAAGTAGCATCAGAGAGTGTCTTGGTTCCACTGCAGACAACAAACCCACAGCAAGGGGTTCCTTCAGACGCTGTTTAAGTAAGGGCTTTGTAAATTCTCACTAACACATATAAATCCCCTCCCACACATCAATAAAATTTTTATTTTAGAGAAAGAGAATGAACACAGATACATTGATCAAAAGTTAACTATACAGTATGTCAAAAGCTAATGAAAAACAAAGACATATACTCCTTTAGGATAACAACAGCTTCCCACAGGGTCCAGTGTGATAACAAACTGTCAGAGCCCCAGTACCAACAGTGCCAAAAATCCACCACCAAATAGATCTTTTAAAACTGTGGCCCATGATGAGGTTGAGGACAAATTCAGTCTCTGCCAATATGCTTTCACTACCTAAAAGCATCTTGGTTTTGACTTGATAATTATAGTGTGCTGAGCCAACCAGCTGTCACTAAGGAACAGGAGCTGCCCAAATGAAGCAAAATGCATAGATGTTTACTGCTGATTTACCACACAATAATGAACCCAGTTACAGCCTTTTGAGGCATGGAACTGAAAGACAGTAAGAGATAGAGAAAAAAAAGAGGAAAAGAAGAAAGAAAGAGCTTTGAACATTTTGTTCCAGTCAGTTTCCATGAATGAGGAAAACACCAGGTGTGATTCAATCAAAGGTTGCCCTCCCACAGTCATGCTGTTGCTGGAGAAGTGGACACTGGGCAGATACCCAAGACATGTATTTCCCAAAGCACGCAGACCCAGTCTTTGCTGAAACACGAACTTTCACTGATGGCAGCACACATACATAGCAGGGCAAACAAGAAGAACAGCAGAAACAGCTGAATGAACTTTATTCAGGATCTGACATACAATGTCAGTATAATGAATGTGACCTAAAGAAGATTGTTACACTTATAACAAGACTGAGTTGGCAGCTTTGCCCAATTAGTACCAGTTCATTTTATGTTGATAACTAGTATACACATATGATATTCTGTAAAAGCTTAATAGATATTGCCATAAATCATAGTCCTTTTTATCCCCTGTGCTCTTTATATTTGGAAAGTACTTTCAGTTGAATCTTATTTAATACTAGTTGTAGACTGAAATTAATGCAAATGTAATTCTGGCAGTCCCTGCAAGACACCAGAAACGCATGGACCAGAAAGGTTCTTTTCTCACCCAGCATCTCTATGACTACTGCTCTTAAAAAACAAAACTGTTTTGTTCCAACTACTGTACACCATTATATTTACAGCAACTTTAGCCTGCACAGAACTAAGATAGGCAAAATGTAGGGGTTTTCTCCCCTTCCTCCTGAAGTTCAAGTTCTCTCCCAAAGCAACAACTACCAGTTTGCCTATGTACTCACTTATTTGGGAAACATTTTAAGCAGCAGTAACCAACATAAACAGCTGCTACATTTGTTGCACTGTAATGGCAGAGTACCCCACGTGCTTACCAGTAAAGGAAATAGTAAAAATTGCCATGATTTTTACTGTTACTGGTAAAAATTCTGAATTCTTGTCTCAAGCTGCTGGAACTGACAGTTGCAGCCAAGGAAATGAGTGTTGTCCCTTGATATGCCCTTGGCCTGCACTCAGCTAAAACACTGAAGTGTTGTTAAGCCACGATGTCACCAGGGTAGCCCAACAGACCACTTCACAGGCTGTGTTTGTTAACTCCTGCCTCCTGCAAGACCACCACCAGCAGGAGGGCAAGTACAGACTTGCTTTTAGGAGGGACATGTTTGAAGTCTGTTGTCAAACTGGGGGGATACTTTGCCTTTTGGTAGTCTAACATCCACAGAATGGCCCTTAGGCAATTTCCAGGGCTCTGTGTTTCTAGCCTGTCATTCAGAATTTTAATGAGGAGGAAGGGTCAGAAGCTAACATAATTATTTATAAACCAATGTCAAGATTTGTTGGGTAGTTTTTCTAGTGTTTTCCCATGTACAACTCTAAACTAACTTGTAGACTAGTGCATTGCTTTCAACATTGCTTGTCATATTTATTCTTCCCTTCTTGTAACATTTTCTTCAGTAAGAGAATGGTAATTCAGCCATATGTTCCAAGAATATAACATGCTCTAACTGCAAAAATAACTATTACTGATTTTCATTTTTCCTTACAGAGAAACTACACAGAGACAACATTGTTTGCTTCTGAAGACTAGATACATACACACACGCACACAGAGAGATTAAAAGGTATTTATCATAAGCATTTTGGCAAACAACTCTTATGAGGCTTCTGCTGAGTGAATCCCTACATGACTGTTTTCCCCTCCTCGAAAATAAGGCCAGAAATGCATACCTAGCTGTTTCATAATAGTAGTGGGGATTTAAAAAAAAAAATTAGTTATTTTCTATTTGAATAGCATCACAAAGCTATAATGTGTAAGTTATGTATTCATCAAGATTCTTATTTGGTATATTTTGAAAGCAATGGCACAAACTCCTCACTGCCATCTTAAGTTCAAAATCTTGACTGGGAACTCTTCAGATATGAGTTGGGCTGCAATAAATATTTCCTTGTAATTTTACTGAGTCTGACCTCCTTAAAGTGTCTTATAATGCACTCAAAAATAAAATAAATTTGCAACACATTCAGAAAAAAAGATTTTAAAACAACACTATTTCTCTTGCGTTGCATTCAGAATTGTCTTGTATGCCATGAAAGTAATCCTCACTCACAAAATGTGAGCTGGGAAAACAAGTGGAGTTCTTCCAGATTAACTGTCACAAAAAAAAACTGCTGAAGAAAGCAATTAAGAAATCCACAGCATCCCCTAATTTAAGAAACATTAACCAAAAAAAGGAAAAAAATTTGCCATGAACAAAGGAAAACATGAGGTCTGCTGCTAGTTGTGCCCTAATTCTTTGCTTATTCTGGTCTTTATGCTGCTAGTTTACAGTATTTTACGTACTATCCTCCATAAAAATTAACAGGTCCTTGGGGATTAGCATGCCACAACCAGCACTTCAAAAATACTTGCAGTAGCTCTCTTTCCACACCTTCATAGATGTAAACAAATAAAGATTTCTGAACAGGGGCTACGGGTATCATTTGCCTTCATACTGTGCCAAGTAGGCTTTTGAAATGCCAGTTGTTGTAGAAACCGGGGAAAATGGTAAATTGCATCCTAATGAGGGCTATTCTAGCTAAGCATTGGAACAACATCATTAGGAAAAATCTCTCCTCAATCCTATTTTAAAAGGTATTTTCCTCCATAATTTACCAAATTGAAAGCTAGGACAGTAGCTATGAGCAAGCAGCTTGAAAAATCTGCATTATCCTTGCTACTGTCCAAAAATACCTGTGCTTTCACATACAGACCTTGCTGGAAGCCTTAGGTAAGTACAGCTGAGACAAATCCTGCTCCAGCATTTTCGTTCAAGTCCAGTTCAAGTCCAGTTCTGCAGGATTCTGACATAACATTCCCAAATCAGTGACAAACTTGCCACTGACATTGAGGGGAACCTGAAACAAACAGTCTCACAGAAACAAGGGATGTCTTACCACAGAAATACCTCTGAAACTGAACAAGTTGTGAGTCTGAATGAGAAGAGACTACACACATAGAAAATGTGCTATGTGCTGCAGTTCTCCACTCAGTAATTAATATCTGCAGATATACAGGAGAGGAGGATGATCCACATTGTGGAGTTTATTGAGAAGGAACGCAGGGGAGAGATAAAATACGGGCAGGGTACAGCATGAACTCTAAAAAATAGAAAGAAAAGGAAGATGACTAAACTGCTCCTGTTCAAAAGAAAGGGGATCTCCAGGCCTCAGGTGATTAGTAGTGCTAGACAGATATCCCCATATTTTCTCACTTAAGCATTTTAGGTCCTTTAATTAATGTTTCTTCATTCTTAACAGTGTTTTATACCTGCTCAGGAAGATAAACATCTGCCCTGCAAAGAATTCCCTTACAGATTTTATGCAACATTTTACATAAATACTATGCCTAGTACAGAAATAATTTGTCCATATCCAAACCAACACAAGCCACTTTTTTCTGTGCAGTGATTTTTTTTTTTCTGTTGCACTAGACAATCATATTTGGGATATGTTTAGAAAAAAAATAGAAACTTTTGCTAGTTTCTATATCACTACTTCTTAATGACTCAACTTTATTTTAATGCCACATATGGCACAGCTGTGCCTGTTGGAAATATTTCGGCATCCTATTTTGTTAGTTGTCCTACAATTTCAGAAGCTTGTGATCTCTTATGGAAGTTTGCAGATGTAGTTCCATCTCCCTCCCCAGCTATAGCATGACAATGCATGCTAGAACATAAGCTCTGGCACAGACTTTGGAGGCGGATGTGGAAAGGTTACATAATTTTGCAATAAATTCATTATGATCAAGCAGCACCAGTTAAAGCAATCACTCTCCTGGCCAAAGAAATAAGTGAGGAAAAGTAAAACAAAAAACCCAAGTCTTCACTTTTCTGGTGTCCTGTTGCATCAAAGCACAGGTTGCAACAAGCTGAGAAAGTGTAATGTGCTTCAACGTCTTTTTCAGTTGCTATGGTACAGTTTCTTATGGAAAATTCCTTGTTCTGCGTGATGTTTTTCCTGCCTCATTTGGGATGGCAGAACCGTTCCTTGTGTCACCTGAGAAACCGGGCTGTCAGTTTCCACCTATTGGTGAGAAAGAAACTCATCAGCAGCAGAACTCAGTGGAAAATTCCTTGGTTAGAAGTTTCTGCGCTGGAGGCCAACATGACAGTGAGGAGCAAGGACGGATAGGTCAGGGAATGAGGGTGCCACACAGGGTATCTGGCTTCCACCTCAAGGTCAGACACAGATTTCCTGTGTAATCTGGGGCAAAGGATTTAATCACTGGGACTCCCTGCTCATACAGGCAGGACAACCAAGCATCCTTTCCCTGTTCCTCACCCTGTGTGTGAAGCTCCAGGTCTGTAACCTGCCCACTGGACAACCAAGTAGCTCCAGGTTACAAGAGTGGGGCCATAGCCCAAAAGCTCTTCAGGCAAGGGTTATATGCACCTGCAGAGTCCCCAGTGCTTTGCACAGTGAAGACTTGTCTGGACCATGGGGCTCTAAAGTAATGCATGGAAATAATAGTAAGTGATTTGATTATTCTCTGTTTTTAAGGAAAAATATCAACATAGGCAAAGAGGGAAAACTCCAGCTTTACCGTACAGCCAAATAGGAAAAACATTGGGCTTTTGGAGGAGATCTGCAATCTATTTTCTGTGTAGATAATACTGAAAATTGCCAGAAACACAGTACAAAAATGGTATTATAGCATGATGCTAGTAATACAAAGCAATCAGGGAACAGGCCATTTCACTATGGGAATTTTTTTATGGACTAGTTAGGAGTAATCCGATTTTAATGTGACTTTTAATTTTAATTTTTCCTGCTGGAGTGCTTGCCCTTCCAATCAAAAAAAAAATTAGATTCCACCACTTTTGATTCATGACAAAAACAAAGCATGGTTAAAAAGAAAAACTAAAAAATTGTTAATATTTTAATCCTGTTGGATACCTGTGGTACTTCAGAATGCCAAAATTTCCATGGACTCCCTATGGTGGTGAGAAGAGCTTTTGACCTCTCTGACCAAATGGGTTTTAAAAATAATAAATGCATAAGTGTTTGAAAAGTGTTTCTTTAGTAATGTCTGTCATGAGAATGAAGAGCATTCAAAATATGACAGTGCAAGTGCATTCCACAGGACAAATTTTCTGGTGGTGCCAATATTTAAAGCTCCATTGACTTCAGTGGAGTTTCACCCTTTAATCTAAGAAGGTTTGGACTTGTTCAATATCATTGCANACAAGCACACACAAAAACACTCTTACCCATATTTTTGAAATATTTTCACAAATTGAAATATTTTCCAAAAAAAAAATTCATTTTAAAATACCAACTTGTTTAGATTTTATTGAATATTTTTTTTTCTGTTTCAATAGTTCAAGTTGAAACTTGAGACAAAATTGAACCAAGATCCCTCTGCTTTCTCTTATATTTTAAAGCAGCAAATAATCTTGAAATGGTAAAATCTCCCATGGGAGGAAAATTCT